>KI424651.1:4687-17435 GCA_000473375.1 Anopheles culicifacies | reverse complement strand
TTAATCCTGATTTGTTCCATCATTTTGTTTAAACTCTGGTACTCTCGTTGCTTTCAGTGTAGATGCGTGCAAACGGACTGACATATACACAGACTTGGACAATGCTATGGCTCTACAACCTCAAGAGGTCTTCGGCTTGCCATTTCTGGCTTTCGTGACTTAAATTGCATTCGCAACAGTATAGCCAGTACTGTGTACGGGGGAACGGCTACCGAGCCGCTTTTAAATTTAAATTTAAAGTTTTAATTTAGATTGTAAATTTAATAAATGAAAAATAATCGAATAGACCACCTTTGGCATGAATAATGGTTTTTAGACGGCCGATGAAGCACCTGGTGATTTTGGTGGCCATTGTGCGTGCTCGGTCCTTTTGGAATGTCCAACGTCTCCAGCCCAAAATGTTTGCGTGCCCGGTTCTTCAGAGCTCCTTCAAGCGGTGAGTGCCCATCGGCGGTTATGGCCGACCTTTGTGTTCTGGTGAACAACCGAGGTTGCAGATTTTCAGCTGACCTATCTAGCAACCGTACTTTTCAAAAATTGTTCAACTCAGAAAGGAGTCTTGATTTTAAAGGTTGAGCTTGCAAAGCTTCCTCTTGATATGGAAATAGAAATAACAGATTTTCAGAATGACTCTGCATTAAAAGATAAATCTCAAGAAATAGAGAGTCCTGCCCAGATTTCATGCGGGAAACGTAACAAATTAATTTGTTGACTAAATAATAATGAGCTGAAACATGGCTAAACTGCGTCGAGTAGATTTTTCTTTTTCAGTTCACGTTTGCGGACCGCAATGAGTTTGACACGTCTACAATAATAGCATCAATTAGTAGTAAACAATTTAATCAGCTCTCATGTTTTCAGTACTTTGGTTGGGCTAAAACTTTTTAAAACTACTATATGAATCCAAATAACATGTGTGACATGTGTGGTTAAAGCATCCTCTGCCGTTCCTATCAACATGTTCTACGCTTTAAGCAGCCTTACTGCTAGTGTTTCGTAATGGCTTTAACAATAAAATGAATAATGCGTACTAAAAACCCACACACAAACTGCACCGGAGATACTTATTTACGGTGCATTCGTGAAAGGGGTTTTGTTGGAGCTTTTTTTTTTGGAGCTAGAAGAAAAAGCGATGGAAACGGAAGGACTTCCGAGGAATGGCGCCCATCAAGGAGCAAATGCGCTAATCGAAGTGCAAGATCTTGCTGGTTGGTTTAATGTAAGACGTTTGACCTCACCGGTTTCATCTTCCGCTCACTAAACTCACAGCCCGGCGAATGGGGATGGGTAAGACGACGGAACTTTGACAGAGACAGATGAATGGTACGGGAGCAGTGGAGAGCACGGCAGAAAGAAGACGTGGTGGTTCTTCTACTTTTTCAAGTACGCCCGCACAACCCGCTACACTAAACCGCTCACAAATAGTACGTGTTGGAGTTGGAGTTTTTCTCACTCTTTGCATCCTCGCTCTCGCTTGCGCTTTTATACGTTATCTTCATCTAAACAGAAGTGATCTCTCTTTGAATGAATCGTCTACTCCACAGGATACCGCAAACCAGACATACGAGAGTTGCCAGCGATGTCTAGCGTGGGTCGGAAAGGACGAAAAGATGAGGGCACTTGGTGCAGACACACACACACATACATTTGGAGTTGGTAGACAATTTGGGCCGATTCCCACCGGTACATAAGCTCCCGAAAGGAACGGCGAAACCACCTTTCCCCACCATGTCCGGAATGTCTGTCGAGTTTTCGGTGCGCGAATAACAAAGAGTGTCTTTTGCTGTATGTGACTCGAGGTACGATTAAGATGCTTTACTCGTTTTTGGCGGGACCTGTGTGCTGTGTGAGTACGAGATCTCGTAAGAACGGGAAGTTTGTATTTTTTTTTCTACTCCGGGACGTGACTATTATACTACTAGAGCCTGTGAGCTGCTCAGTAACTCACGTTTCTTACTACCATGTTTGAACGGGCTGCATTATTCAGTATGTCTATGTGCGGGTTATACTTCATTCTCTCTCTCTCTCTCTCTCTCTCTCTCTCTCTTTCTTGCCCACCCGCCCCCAACACACATACAAACACACTCAAGTCCATTTCCACGGTGACGTGTGATTGTGTGTGTCCACGCGCTAGTGACTTTCTTCGATCAACTGCTCTAGCGTTGGCAAGCATTACCAGCTGAGTGTCTTGTACGTCTAATGCGACTCAGGAAGAAAGTTCCTGGGTTTTGTCCTCCTTTTTTTTTCTCGGGACCAACTTCAACCAAAGATGCTACGTCGCGGATCGGGTGGAACCCTTTTTTGCATTTACGACCTTCGTGTGCGCCGCTCCACTCCACGCTACCCAAAACCTGGAGCAAAGCATTCTCGCGTGTTTCTATTAAAATGCTTTAATGTTAGAATGGCAGAATGCACGGTACCGCGCACGCCACGCCTGGGTTGGTGGGGCATTTTTGGATGCTGGCGTTACGTTGTTTGCGCCCGTTTGTCGCGTATTCCCGATTACTCACTTTGCTGATGATGGTGTGGATGATTTAATAGCTTTAAGAAGACCGCAGGACGTGCCCGTGACGTCGCGCGCACTACCATGCTGGGAAAATGCAAACACCGTCGCGAGACAGACTTGGTTTGGAGCTTAATGTTTGTTGTTGCCGTATTCTGTTCGAGCATAAGTAGGTCTGTCGTTCGCTTGGTTTTTCGTGCACGGGCCAAAGGCTGAGAAGTTTTGCACCGAAGTCGTTACGTTATTGACCTAGGTTCTGGTTTTGGAACATCTTGACAACTTTTTACCGGAGCTGTGCTCTGCCTTGTGCTCTGGGGGAGTTGACTGGTATAGGACTATCGTCTTGTACGCGAAGTACGCGTGGTGTCAAGTTTCTGCTGTACGGTCAGATCCTCCAGCCATTCTTCGGTGTTGCACAGATGCGTACTGACGCTAGGCTGCGTACATTGTGACTGCCATGTGACGTGCCGTGGAATGATGAGATGGCGGTAGACATCGAACGTGTCCTATCGGACACCCCGGTAATCGACCGCCACGGTACAGGTCGTTGTGCACAGCGGGAAGATTATAAATAGTGCTGTGCGTGTTACACCTCACATCAGTACCACAGTTGCGTGTGGAGGCGAAATATTGTAAGGTATCTGCAGGTACGATGGGGACTTTACGTATTAGTAGTGCATTCAGGTGGTTGTTGATGCTGGGTAGTTGCTTCTCAGTAACACTAGCCGCGCTCGCCTGCGGACATGGTTACGAGACAAAAAGCATCGCCCATGCTTACCTCGAGTGTCTTCAATATCTGAACATCTCGCGCCAGTCCATGTACGCGTATGACTCTACCGCTGTACCGTCCAACACCGGTGGGAACTGTTTGATGCGCTGCATCGGGCTAAACACCCGCTGGTGGAACGATGAGACGGGCTTGAACGAGAAGGCACTGGTACGCTTCTTCCGCCAAACGGATCCGAACGCACTGGAGCAGGCGCGTACCTGTCTGGCAAATGTTTCGAGCCCATCCGATACCTGTGCCGCCGCGTATCGATCGTTCCGCTGCTACAGTGACGCACTGGGTGAAGTCATTGCCCATCCGGAGTACGTCGCACCGAGCAGGGAGGAGATACGGCGGGCAGTGGGCGATTGTGCCGCGATGCTGCAGGTGTCCGACGAGCAGGTTACATCTTGTGTCGCTGGCGAATCGTTTCTGCACAGCGGAAACGCTACTGCCTTGTTGCGGTGCGTTGTACTACGGCTGGGACTGTACGCCGACTCGACCGGGGTAATGTGTGATCGTGTACAGCTGCTGATGGATAGTGACACCGCCCTAGCATGGACGGAAGCGCACACGGAGGAGGCCAAGCGGTGTGAGAATGATTTGCGCGAGCTGGGTGCTGACGTGTGCCTAGTGGCGGCTCATTCCGTGGAGGTTTGTTACGGCTGGAAGGCGTTCGGTGAACTTTGGAAGGTGCTGCAGGAGGAGTACGGCAATGTAGATGATGCGATGCTTTACAATCCAGCGGAAGAACCGCTTGAGGAATCGAATGATGCTGCTGAGGTGGAACAGGAGCCGGAGAACAATGCTATCTATCCTACTCCGCAGGAAGTGGAAGTGTTTAGTTATCCATCTAAATCCCCATACAAGTCACTACTGATATTAGCCCCGAAGTGGATTGCTGATGGCATAATCTCGGACAGTTCGGATAGTTCATCTGCGCAGGACGAAAAGACGCCGGAGGACGGTAAGCCTGAAACGCACGAACTATCAGAGGTTAATGCCGAGAAATCCGAACCAGCAGAACCGGAAAATGCCGAGAATGCAGTACAGCAACAGCCTGAGGTATGTGGTTTAACCTCCATAGCACCAAATGCAGTTTTGTAAGCTGTTTCTATCGTTATTCTAGCCTGAGGAAAGCAAGGAACCAGAAACGGAACACATTGTTCAAACCCGATCGGTAATGCATCCAATGGCACCGGAGATATTTTCGTACTATAGAGCAGGTATGTCTAGACCTTTATTGAGCTTTTTTGTGTCTATAATTCGCTTGGTTTGCTTTGATACAGTTCTGCCACCTTACGAACTACGTATGAGACGTTCCATTCCTCTGTCGCCCTACCATCCACATGCCCTGCATGGTGAGTGTGTTGTCATAATTCCAAATTGGACCAAATTCCAACAAGACTTTTCTTATACTTCCAGTGATGGGCACCCACTATTCCCATCCAATGCTTCACCCTGTTGTGAAGCGATCCATCCCAATGGAACCGATGTTTGTTCCTGTCTGTGGACACTTCCACGGTCCAGCACGTTTCGTAAGAGATGTAAACCCACCGGTACCACATGTACAATTGGATCTGGTTGAAGATGAGCTTGTTCCTTTGTTTGACGAAGATTCGGATGTCTCGAGAAATGAGGAACAGGACATGGAAGCTTCAAGTGATAGCGCAGAGCAACCGTCCAGCAACCGTGTTGATGGTGAGGAAGGTACTCCAGCAGAGGACGTGTCAGCACAAAAGGAGGACTCATCGGTATCGGTCGCTGAAGCTGTCCAAAACGATGCAGGTGATGCGCATGATGAAACGGAACCGGAAGATTCGTCCACAAATGCTGCTGGGGAAGTAAATATTGAGGATAATGTGAATGATGCCCAAACTAACGCAAACGAGCAATCGGACGATGCTCTTCCGGATAAAATGGAGTCTTCTGCCGACGAAGCTAACGTCGAGGAAGCAGTAGCTTCTGATGTTCCGCAAGACCAGAATACTTCGTCCGCATCTACGGACAATACTGTTCCAGCACCCAAAGATGCTGCGGACTCGACAAGTTCAGGAGCTTCAAATCTAAGTGTTGCTGAAGAACGTAATGCTCCCGAACCGAAATCGATACATCCGCTGGTCGCACAGCGAATTATACGGGCAATTCATTCTACACCCTTGCTCAGAAACTTGCTATCCTCATTAACAGCACGTAGAGGTTAACGATTGTTAATGATACCAAACTTACGCTAACGGCACTGGCACCCTGGACCCCGAAAGGGGAATAAATCTATATGAGCACGGCAAAACAAATGAGTGGAATGTAGAATGCATGCATGTAAATGTTGTTAAAAGTTGGGCACCCTGCTTGTCCACACTGGTGGCAAGCATGAGTTCCAGCTATTGGTCGAATGATTTCCCCGCAGGTATAGTCTAATTTGTATCCCATTTTACATTGTGAAATTCCTGGTAAAAGCTGAGCTAACGAGCAAATGGTGTTATTGCTTGCACGTACTCACCCGTTAGTGGTATTGAGTGTGTGTGCGTGTCTCTCTTCTAGTTGCCCAATCCTTACCCAGCACCCCCTACCGACGCTGACGTCCGAGATTCTAATCCGCCTTGAAGTTGTGGGTGTGCATCGGTCTTGCAGGAAAGCGTTTACCGACACACGGTGGTTATTTATTTATTGCAAATGGAATGAGCTACCGACCGTAGTGGATCCAACTGTCAAACATCTCTCTCACTTACGCGCTCTGTCCAAACTGTTGTGCATGCTTGTTTGTCTGGAAGCAGCAAGGCGAATCGATGCCGATGAGTGTACACTGGTTGCAAATTGGTAATCCTGCTTCCGGTTCGATGCCCAGTGCTGCGAATGTTGACAAGCGTTACGCCCGAATGCGTTTTGCAATCTACTACAGCCCCGGAATGTCCAGGTGCCAGTTTGGTTGGGAATTACTAAGCCCGGGAGCCGGGCATTGGCGGTAGACCGCACCGTACCAACCGAGCCGGGGTACAATATCACGAAATGAACGTTTTCGACCGGTTCACTTCGATTCTTACGTTACGGCAAGCGCATTGAGTGACGGCCATCCGTAACAGTGGGTCTGTCCAAATTGGTTGTCCAAGGTAGTCCGGTTGATGGGTTCTACGCTCAAGATGTGCACAGGTTTTTGGGACGATGCGGTATGACGCATCAATTATTTAGACGGTTCCTTTCATAGTCAAATTAAGATTGTCAGCTAATAAATATGCTGGATGGGCGAGAAGTCATTCACGGCCCAGCACTTTGGAACGGAAAGTGCATCCGTAAAGGCTGGCAAAGGGCTAAAGTGAGCTTGCATTAAAGTTTTAACGCCGGGGCGTGTGTTTGGAGTTGCTTGTTGGTTGCAGACCGACTAGATGCCTTGCCAGAATCAGCCATCAAACAGTCATAGTGAGTTGCTCATTAATATTTCTTTCTAGGCAACGCCATCATCTGGGCATGAGCCCCGAAGAATCCCAGCATTCCGGATGAAAAATGATCACGAATACTCCAATAACACACGTTATATTGCAGGGGTGCTCGTACTACTGGTGATCATCTCAATGTTTCCTTTTGTTACTGTGCCATCAACTGTCACAGCAACTGTTAGTGAAACAATCACCACAAGATTGACAGCTGTCAAAAAAATGGCCGAAACACGTTGCACAACGTAACAAATGGTGGCAAACCCTGCAATACCGCTAAGTAACACATTAACGATAGGTAAACAGTGTTACTTAATCATGAGATGTCTGCCACCATTGCCCGCCAGGCAGTTGGGCGACGGGTTGATAAGTTTCGAAATAAATCTCCATAAAACCCGGTACGTTTCCCCGTACACGACTGACAGCACGAGTGCAGATTACCGATAACAGTGCGCCCGTCTGTTAAATCTTATTTCGGCAATCATCTATCTGCCCGCTGCAACTGCAACGTCCCGACGACCACACGCTGCAAAACAAAGAGCAAACGAAAGAGCGGAACCGTGCGTACAGGGCAAAGCGTTTCTGCGTCGTGATTGGGCGAACCTTTGGCCATAAATTGGCGACGGCAAACCGGAGAGGTCGCAATCGCCGCAAAACTTGCAACAGCAAAACTTCAAACCCTGGGCGACATGTTACGATCCGCGCTATCGATATGGGGACATAATTGGCCCATTCGATGTCAGATCCTGGGAGTGCACAAATCAATCACACGACCCTACGAAGCTCGTCCTTACCCGCGCGCAGACATTCGCTGTTGTATCTCTTTCTTACGTTATTTCGTTTGTTTTTTTGGGGTGGGGGTGGGGGGGGGGGGGAATTGGGATGCACGGAAAGACTTTTGTTTCTGTTCCGATTGACGTCTTATTATCGCAACACCGGCGAGAACGCGTTGATGTGCTCGGCGTGCATTCATCTTGTACTGGTGAGAAGCAAGCGTCATTACTAGTTTTGTCTTTTTGTTTTGTTTTTGGTTATGTTTGCTTTAAATTTGTCTTCTCCCCAATTCTGCAGTTCCAGGCGCAGGCAGTGGTTCATTATTTATGTCTTTTTCCGCTTATCTTAAAACCTTTTTGTTTCTTTCGTGCAATTTTAAGTGTGAGATTCTTGATTTTATGGGTAATGTAAAAGCTTTCTGTCAGTATTTATACTCTTTATTATCGTTTTCGGACTGTAATCACCCTATAAAACTGTGTTTTGCTGGTTTTGAATAAAAATTATAACTATATTACTACAGCGAAGTGCCAATTATCAAGGTCGGCAATTGATAGTGCTAGAATAGTGGAACAGGAACTGTTGTTTTTATATTTAAAAATCAAATTGGTGTTCACGTATATGTAAAATAAACTATATAAAGATATCATTTCTGGTTAGCACGTATGATGAGACAGCCGGATAAAAGGAACCCGGATAATCGGCGCTCCACTGTACCTAGTATTACTAAAACTTCGTCATCCACGCGACAATGCTTGATTTATTTTTAGTTGACAGACTCGGACGGGATTTTTCATCGTGTTATGTCCGTTCTAAAGTTATAATTTGCAAGATCTGATCTTTTAAACGATACAATTTGGTTTAAAAAATGTGTTTTGATGGTTTTGTTGTTCTTTGTTTACGATCAGTATTACTAAGCCATCGTCATCCACGCGACTACTGTTGGTAAATGCTCAAAGATAGTTGTTCCTCATCACTTCCGGATCGTAGCGAGTAATCGCAAAGCGAAAAAAAACAAAAAAGCTATACTAATAATTAAAACGATCGTTAGCCGCTTGTGTCACCCTTATTGTACCCTTATTGTAGCGCATCGAGCATTCCAAGCAGTTTGCTAAAGTTTGTTACATCAAAGCACAGCAGCCTCTTCCATCAAACCAATGTGCCACAATCAGTATCCATTATTGAGCCACGGATTTTGCAAACGCCATGCGATCCGATGATATGGCGCCGGGTAAAATGGCGCTCTTGCATAGGGCTTTCCCATCCTTAAAACACGCACACAAGCACACGTGAGCGCGAAGGATACATTGTGGCGATGTGCGGTTCACCCCTTTCTGATGCCACTGCAAATCTTCGTCCTTTTTTCCGCGTTGCAGTAGATAAGGGTGAAACACCACCCGCCCAAAACACACAGTGCCACCGTTCCACCCCTGGGCCGCCACGCAAAATCGGCCGGAAAAAAAACATGGCGTTTCGCAAAATCAATCTCCCGTTCCCCTCTTTCATCAGCGTGTGTTTTTCCTTCGCTCCATCTCATTCTCACGCACAGCATTTATCTCTATCTTTCATTTACGTTCTCACTCGCCATCGTTTAGAATGGCTGCGAATGTGTGAGTGAGTGTGTGTTTTTTTTAAAGGAACTAGCAAGCTTAGCCGCTGGGTAAGGGTGGAAAAACGTAGCCCTAATGGCCGGTTAGTGTCGGTGAAGATTTTACCCGTACTGTTATACCCTGTCCCGGTTCTTCCTCCCGTGATGCACAACACTATTCTAGCGTGCCGTGGTCGCCATTATGTAGCGATGGGTACCCGCTCCATGCACGTCCTATGTGAACGTGGACGTTGAGTAGAAATCTTTACCAGCACGAAAAACACACTATCCGCATGCATATAAACACACACACACACATACGTCCATGCACGAAAATTCAAACAAAAACATCTTCTACACCTTTCACCCAAAAAAAAAAGAAGAAAATCCTAAAACCCCAATCGGAAAGCCGGAAAGCAAGTGAATGCGAAAGGATGGCCTTAGTAAAGGAGGGGAGGGGGGCTCTTGTTTCTTTCCATGCACTCTAGTGAGGGAAGGTGACAGCAGGTTGAATCCTTTTGGATAACAAAAAAAAAATAAAATAAATAAAACCCCCAGGAAGCCCAGCGCAGATCACCAAAATACGAAAAAGAAAGGAAAAACACAAGAAAAAGCCCGGCGTAAATGGAAAGGCTTCAATTATAGTGGATGGCGTAGATGATGCGCCAGTGCGATGGTCCGTACAACGGCACTGGTAGCTTTTAACCCTTGAGTAACCATGCTTAGGTAGTAATTATGCTCAGTAGACTGCAGCAGACGTCAACGTCAGCGACAAGGTGGGAAAATGTCTTTGGAGCTGTCAGACGAGAGCTAGATTGACATCTGACATAAAGCCCAGTACGCTCCAGATACCTCGAGAGCGTCCTCCAGCGAGTGATGCCGAAGGGTTGATGGGTCGTTCGGTACGTTATTTCATTTGCACGTCGCACGTCCCACAGGAAGAAACAATCGATCAGAGGTCACCGATGCTCTCGATGGCTGGAGCAGACCATCAGAAGATTCGAACGCTCTAGGACACCGAGCGCATTCGCTAGCCCATCCCAGCAACCTGTACGGGCCCTGTACGGTAAAGGGGGTTTGGCTTTCATGCATCGAATGGTTTGATTTCGGTAGCTCCAAGATGATAACACCGAAAGGCAAAGGATGGTTAGCGTACGCAAAGCTTGTGCACCGGGGGGGGGGGCTAAATGAATAGTGGTGGGGTTGGGTAAACAAAAACATAACCAAAAAAAAAAACTCACAACTAACAAGGATCGAGCGCTCCACCAGGAACCATTACCAACGCGCAGGGAGCAGGGTGGGACAATGCTTGGGAGCTCGGGTTCGGACGTCCACCAAACCGGCACGTTTGAGCGTCAGCGTACTCTTCATTGTTTTTGGCATCGTTGATGACTACGGGTGTTTGCTGCGTCTGTACAGCGTACATGCTGCTGGTGCAAATCAACCGTGCGGACGTCCGGGTTTTTGGGCAAGGCAGGTTGTGCCGTGCGATGGACAACGAGTTAGGGATAAAATTTCGAATGCGCCACATCCAGTCCCGCGATGTGCTGCGGAACAACGGACACGTGGGTTGGGTGATGGAGGAGTGATGCAAGGTATTGGAAGTCACCCGGTTTCCATACCCTTCATCAATGCCCTTGTCCAGCTCGTTCGCACAGCTCCCAAGAGAGATGGAGATACACGTCCACACGGCGTTGTAGAGCCGGATAGCAGGGGTCAGCAACCATATACAAATGGTTTAAAATTTCGACTAATCCCTCCCTATATTCGCTTTATGCTACAGTTTTGGAGCGGTGGCAGCATCAGCTCCAGTGGTCCTCGGCTAGATGTCTCACACTTATATCCGTTGCCGCCGCAAAGATGGCCAGGAAGGAGGAAAGGTGGAGTAGTTTACTGACCATGCGGAAGATAATACGCTCGTCCACTTTTGTGAAGAATTCTATTAAACCTATAGAAAAGCTGAAACTATTGCGAGTTCGTATCGAGGTGGAATTGATCATTGCTGAGCTTCCTGTGCACTACAGATAGCGGATACAGACATCTTCTTGGTAACGATGTTACTTGCGATGGCCGGATGAGAGTCACTCTGGCTAGTTCCAGTCGGTGAATGCCTTATACTCCCCGGTCACATACACCAAGTTGCCGCTTATTGCATACGCATTCTTGGGTCACCGGTTTTAAAGGAGATCCGTTCCATCTGTCATGTACTTTACATCAGTGAAGTTTACGGCAACCTGGAATATATCCCAGCAACAATGGCAGACAAAACGACCGTGCTTATCTGTTTGTGGACTGCCGAGCCAGAGTTTAGAAGCCGATAAATCCGAAATAAAGCCTGTCCTTTCATTGCCTTTTTGGCGAACTAACCTCAATCAAAGCATTCACCCGCGATCCAACCTGCGTGCGTGTGTGTTGGTGTGGTACTCCTACGCTTCTTCCAGCGTTTCACATCGCACTGTGCGGACCTGCGAACTATCGCCAACTATTGAACAATAAGAAGACTGTCGAAAACTTACGACCCGAAAGAGAAGACGGGACGTGTGCAAGAGAGCGAGCGAGAATGAGATGTAGTGAGACGGTAACTTTTGGGTAGAATTTCGGAAGAAATATACGATCGACAAAATGGCGAAGCGAGGTACGTAGAGGTACGTGGTACCGGAAAGGATAACGCAACCGCTGCGCCCTCTACCGGGACCGGAACGTAGTAAAAAGGGGGAATTTTGTTTTCCTTTAGCCGCTAGCCTTTTTCGGGAAGCTTCGGGGGACTAACTCTTTCACTCGCAGCTACTATTTGCCAGGCTCAGCGGTGCAGTGCCCGCCTTTTGGGAATTTAGTCAGCGAGCAATAAAAAAAAAACAGCAACACAAAACAAGACAAGAAAAAAACTAACCTTTTTCTGGTGCATTTCGGTGGAGGTGGCTTTGTTTATGCTACCTTGATGTGTGTATGTCTGTGTGTGTGTGTGGTAGTATACTCAAAAAACGATGACTTCGAACTTAACGACGCTTTGTTCTCTATGTAGCAAGCGAGCGCATGTGGGCGTGCAGGACCTTTCGTTTTTGTCGTGTTTTCCCTGTCAGCGGTAACACTAGCACTGCTGCTGCTTTGGGAAATCGTTGGGAAATGCTTTGGGAAGCTCGGAGCACGTACCGGATGACCGGGCAAGGTTGGGGGTGAAAACTTTTTAGATTTTAGCCGCTGGCTGGTCTATGTAACTGGGGCAAAGAAAAAAGGGAAGATGCCAACATCGTCGTGTCGTGCCTGTAATAGAGAAAGTAGCGAGAAGTACACGTCCCGAAGTTGCCGATCCGACCGTTCTGGATGCGTCTTACATCAGCGGTGTTGAAGAGTATCCGTATCCTTAATCGGCAAGCTCAAGCAGCATGCGTAAACCGTAAATTCTGTATGGAGCGCCTAAATGTATGCACCACATGTGACATTTAGCCTACAGTAGCTCTCCACCTTCCGCGTGGCATTGATGTCATCGACAAACAAAATGGCTACCGTGTGCGTTCTATAGGTGCAGCAACGTACTAAACCCTACATTCACTCATCCACTCCCTCTCCGCTAACCCTCGAATTTCCTCTGGATATAAGAGGATTTCGACAAAAAAAAACACGAAACCTTCAATTGAAAAACACCGACGGAAGAAAAAAGACAGGTCAAAAGTTTTCCCTCACCCACATCCTTC
>AXCM01007738.1:0-12911 GCA_000473375.1 Anopheles culicifacies | reverse complement strand
AAAAAGGTATTTATAGTATTTAATGTGTGTTATTTTCTTTTAAAAACAACATTTTTTGCGAAAAAAAAACTACCCATCTAATTGTTCAAGGTTGGTTTGTTTTTTTATAGCGACTTTGAGTCAATGGACTTCATTCGTCTCTTATCTAATTGTTCAAATGTAATCAGGTCCGTGTTTATACTCGCAGGATCGTACTCCGTACATACACCACTGTACTAATATTGTTTTAGCATGCACCTCTTTTGTGCTATTCTGTGCTATAATTATTTTATGGCTGATGATGGTCTAGTCGTATCATTTAAGGCCGTTTGGTTGTCTTATGCTGCGATTGTTGATGAATTCGCTAACATTGTTCTTTCATCTGAAAAACCTTGCTACCATCCTAGTTCTTCGAAAGTATTTCATTCAGTAAGCTTTCAGCGAACCTTTAATAATGTTCGGTCTCCATCGCCAAAATAATCAACCCGTTGTCAGCAAAGCACAACAGTCACTCTTCCATTTTTATTCTATTTTCTCTCCTCCCTTCCACCAAAAAGCTCCATTCCATTCGAAGTCACCCACCGGAATGAACACACACGCGTGTGATTGGGAGGGTTCAGCGTACTACACAAAGTACTTACGCGAAGCTGGTTTTAATCTGACTCACTTAAACTCGCCCTTTTACAATTCATTCACCCACGGCATCCGCACTCCTTTCCCCTTATGGTGGGTAAATTATTTTTAGCTTACAAAACTGTGCCACCGCTGTCGCTGTTTCACGACACTGTGGGGATGACACTTTCGGATTCGCTGTAACTATACACAGTACCAGTTAAGGGCTGCACAACAACAACAACAAAAAAACGGGCCAAAAGTAACAGCGAGTACGGGTGATACGTACGACAGCGTGCTGATATTTACCATCAGCTTTACAGTGACTTAACTTCGCTGACAGACTTACGGTACACTTTGGTGCGGACTTTTAAGCTGCACGTTCTCGCCCAGCCCCAAGCAGTCTGTGGGGAAGGTTGGTTCCCGATCTGCTGTTGATGGTGATGCTTCCCGGCTTGTTTACTCAGCCTAGTCAAATCAATCTCGCGCCATAGTGTGCACCGTAAACAAAAAATCTCTCCCTTTCGGGTTCAAAACCGAACGAAAGAAACAGTTTAAAATAAGGCAAAAGATTTCTTCTTTATTATTTAAAATTTGTTTCGTAAAAGTGTGCTCTTCGCAACGACAACAACCTTTTTACGATGTTTGTAAAGATAATGTTTCGCCCTGAATAATCCATTCATCTCCGGCAAATAAAGCAACAAGACGCAAAAGGCACGTGCAAACGCATAACAGCATACAAAAGGCACCAACAACCTACAGCCGCCCACATTCGAATGTCGGTATCCCGGGAAAAACTCGGGTTTCTCCAGTGCACGAAGCAACCTCTGGTACGGTGCGATAATTTGGGTCATGATTTTCCAGTCGTAAAAATTAAATGAATGACAATCTGATACGCTACCGAACCGGAAACCGGAAACCCGGGCCCGGATATATGCGCAGGGTGATGAGAATATTTTGAAGGACGGTACAACCGTACCGCTCCTTCCAACAAGCGTCTTTTGTCGTTCTTATCATCCGACGAAGAACCGGAGTGTGGGGTTTTTTTGAAACACCATCTTACACCATCATATTCTGGTACACCCTGTGTCCCATCTTCCCACGCTGATGATCTGCTCCCCTGCTTACTGAGCTAATATAATTACCTTTATTAATTTAGCTTGCTTATCACGCTGTAATGTAATCCATCCGAAAGCTGCTGCTATCCTTTGCCATGAGGAAATTGCAATTATATTTCGGATGGCAGTGTCGGTTTTTTTTGCCAGTGTCAGTTGTTTGTTGAGGAAATGGTTTCAATTCAATTATCGATCTAGATGGCAATGGTTGGGACGTTTTACAACTTCCGCAAACATGGGGAGAATGAAACGTTTCTATTCGACTCTAGCGATGCGTTGTCTTTTCATTAAATGTACTTTTTATTTTACTTCATAATGGATTTATATTTCAAGACATTGAACGTGCTCGTTTCAAAACATGAGCTGTACCTATAAACTCAACACACAAATTTACCCCTTCGAAAGCATCAATTTATTCCCACCAACAGCGTAACCTTAGCCCAACAGCACTGGGGAACTTCATTAAGCTTCTGTTCTGAAATTAAATTTACCAACTCCTTCCTGTTCTTTAACTGTCACCCAGTGCTAAACACGAGCTTGCTCCATAAAAGTATGCCCCAATGTGCAAAACTACATCCCATGTTCCATGCGCGCGAGCTAACCAGAATAGAAATGTACCTTTCGTTCCTGGTTTGTCGTCTAAAGAGGATCAACATGCAAAAATATGTGCTTTTTTGTGGAACACAACACACAAAGGTCTCTGGTTGAGTGAAATTTTTGGGACCGAGAAGAAAATGATGTCGGGTGTCGATGTACTGAGGCACGAGCAAACTTCGAGACGCTGCCAAAACTGTCAGTGCCAAAGCCTAATCTAGAATGCGCACGAGAAGGCCCAAGATCTTTGCAATAAATTTGGATGAGAAATGATGGCACTCATTGATTATTAGATGCTACACAGTAAGTTTCACTGAATGAAGTGTAATTGGAATTCATGATGTAACGGAATATTGTAGAAAAAAAAATAAAACTTGTTAATTCTTCTGCTTCTTTCAACATTATTAATTAACTATTTAAATATCCATAACATTTTAAAACATTAAAAACTCTCTTCAGATTTATATTACTAAATTTTATTTAATAAACGTATTTTATAAACTCTTTCTAATTGAAGCTTTTTATTAATAAAAAAAAGGTTTGGTAAGTTTGTTATCTTATATTATTCTGAACAACTTAGGCGTATTTTTCTTATTATAAAATATAATATGTAAACAGTGTGTAAAAATGTATTATGGATTTATTACTGGGATATTTTTTTGTGAAAGGATTACTTTAGTTTCATAATAACCAACATTTCTGCGGAAACTGGAGAATTTTTACATGACTTTTGTCTTGTGAATTATCGTCCCAGTTGATTCTTTTTAACAACTGGGGTCGATCATACCTTAAACTAGTGGCGAGCCTAATGAGCTCGAAGCCAAATATTAGAAATTAAATTTCTAGGTGAAATATTATCCTAATCCAAGTTTCAACCATTGATGATGATGACTTCAACTGAAAAACAATTCAGCCATGGTCTGTCAGAACAAGTAAACTAAAACAGAAAATTTACTCAGCGGGCTTACTATTTTGACAACTGGTCGCTGAACGCACTACACATTTCTCGATCTAAAAACTGTACTTATTTTATAGCGAACTACGCGTAAAATCGAGATAACTTCTTGGAGTACGCATCAAGGTTATATAAACTTTGTGAAGCTTTGGTTTTAGAAAAATAAAATGTTCAGCTATATTTTTTTCAAAAATCCTTGTGCAACAGTTCATTTTGATGTTTTCCAAAACATAATTTTAAAACTTTGGTTGGAAAAATTTCCCGGATTTTATAAATGTGATATGAACATTTATTAAAAACTGGTATTTATTTAATGTTATGATTTTAAAATACTTTATATTTCTTTTTTAACTTTATGAAATTTGAACAAAATTCAATCCCGGTTTGTTATACGTTACAATTCAAATTTGAATTCTACGACCAGCTATGGACATTAGAATTTTAGATTCTCCTTCTGCAAATGTGCAACAATATTCCAGCTTTGCATAAGGTAAAAAAGAAAACAATCATGAGTAAAAAACTTTTATGATCTAACTTAACACATAAACTACCCTCTTCCCATCGTAAGCTGCTCTTCTTTCATCCACAAACAAAACCATTTCACACACACGCACACGAAGTGAAACTATTCCTTCTTCCAAGGAGGAAAAAAAACCCTCATGTTTCCCAAACGACCTGATTTGATGTGACCAGATGTGTTCTGACAAACACCCATGCCCGTACCAGGTCCGGCGGTGTATCGGTGGTGTGGTGTTGCTTCAGCATTCAACGCCACCGGCAACAACAACTCTCCACCCAACCAACCGTTGATTAGCACTCAATCCCCCCACCACCCCCAGTAGCTGCTTTATTTCGTCGGTTGTGTCACCTTTTGTCGGAATGGTGGCACAATCATGATGGTGGTACCATCACCACGGGATGTGTGTTTGACACTTTACATAAACTGCCAATATGCCGTTCGATTCCCACCGGATGGAAGCCGCTCGTCGTCCGCTCGTGGAAGTGGCCTCCCCCAAAAGGTGCCTGAGTCCCTGAGCAAACGATGAATATGTTTGTTGCCGGTGGGAAAACTTTACACCAAACACATGCACACACCGACAGAAACCATTCGGTCCGTTTACACTTCGTTAGGTGTGGGAAAAACTTTTAGCCTATTCGCCTTGTAAGGTTGTAAGAATTGGTCTTTTTCTTTTTGGGGGGCCTGGCAAGTTCATTAGGCACCGTTAGTGTGAAAGCTCTCCGCTCCCGCTTGTCAAAATCAGCAATCCATGCTGGAAAATTTCTTTTGGGAGAATATTTACTACAGAAGCATTTCCTCTACGGAATTGATCGATACAACTTCCGCGTATTGCCTAATTTTCGGCACATTATTTTAATCACCTTCCGTCCGGGTCAATATCTGCCACCGAACCGTTTCCTTTTTTGCCAAATCTGATTAGGCCAATCTCATTCCAGCATTCCTATTTTGATTGCTTTTTACAACGAGGTACTTTCACTGGCCACCTTCCGAGAACGAGACCCAATCGGATTTGCCTTACCGCCACATCGCTCGGCCACTCGTGTATGGTAAACCGAAAGCCACGACAAATGCCAATCAATTTCAAAGCCTTTCGGATCCCTGGTGGGCCCCTGTACATGCCGGCAAGCCAATTGCGCCACATCGGACCGAGTTAGCAAAAATAAGTCCAAAGATTGCTTTACTTCAGTTGGAAGGTTTTTGTTTTTACGCTCGTACCAAAAAATGGGGTGTGGAAAAGAAGCTTTACAGAGCTAGGCAAAGCCAAAAGCACACCCCGATCGACGTAATTTGTTTGCGAAAATAATGTGCGTTTTTTTTTTCTTTGTTTATTTGTTTGTTGCAAAATTGTTATTTACTCTTTGCGCAATGAAAACAACACACGTAGAGAGAGAGAAAAGAACGGTGTGATGGCCTCCTCCTACTCCTTCAAACGTTCGTTAGCAAAGACGTTCAATGGCCGCGAGGCATGTTTGATCCGTAGGTTCGCACTCGCGTATTGGAATTTTCAAGAGATTCTTTACCCCTTTGATGCATTGTTTCATAATATGAAAATAATGCGTGCCGCTGTCCGTTTCATTCCACCCACCTTGCACACGCCTACGCACGGTGATGGCAAATCAAAGCGAGTGCCTCGAATGGCACTCGTTTCAATAGACAGTTTAATGAATTTTTGCCATGTTTTGTATGATATTTTTTATTTGACGGACGTCGCTCCACGTTCTTCCACCTCGACTGCTTTTATCTCATTTCCCATGCAAAATGGCTCGCACTTGAGATTTGATTTTGGGAAGCTGTTTTTTTCTTCTTTCTTTTCCAATCATGCTGATGGCCGTTGAACTTTGGCGTTGAGTTTAGCGCATTCACTTTAGCGCGCTGTGTTTGTTGAGAAAACACACTCCAAAAAGCGCGTACAAACGAACGAATGGAACAATGGCACTGTTCCGTACCCGTGAAGTTGTGCTACATTGAAAAAGAAGGAAGGCAAAAAAATATATATTAGCATCCTTCCCTGCTACACAATCATTCATCAATTGTGAGTATATTAAGGAGCAACCTTCTGCAGCGTTACGGGACGTAGTGAGGGAGAAGGAGCAGGGGAAGCGAGGGGAGGGGATGGATGAAAGAATTGCCAAATATATTACAAAACCGCTCGAAGCGTACAAGGGACGGAACGGGAAAGGCAATTCCGCAAAGTCGACATGTTGATTTTTCCCGCCGGGGCATGGATGAGCAACAGTTTGTGCGTTTCGATCGAGATCGAGAACGGTTGCTGGGGCAAAGCTTTCCACCGGAGCCCGCTCTGGCATTTCGGAAACTTCGTTGTCATTGTAACAGTTTTATTAGTCATCGGTGGAAAACGTGATTATGCATTACCGGAGTACGGAGTCGTTTCCTTTCCGGGCAGAGGGAAAAAAAAGTTAAAAATGTTGCAAAAGTTACGAAAAAAAAAACGAAGAAGTGCTTTCACCAAAATCACAACCAATTCGGCATTTGATCAGCCCTGTCCGGGAACGAAATGTTAATATTATTTGCTACAATTTGACTGTGTTTCGGGAAAAAAACTTTTCGAAAGGTACTGTCTCTCTCTTTCCTCCACCGAGTGGGGAGAGGGCAATTGGAAAAACTCAAATGGTAATGTAATTCTCTTGTAGTGCAATTTCAAGCGAACAAAACGCGGAAAAACAAGCACAGAAACAGTACAGGACACAAAGTTTTGGGAACCATTTTGCGAGCGCCTACCGCAGAAATTTCCTTTAAAGCAATTTTACAATAAACTCCTTCTGCTTTGCAATGAAGTGAAGCTAATTTTTCGCTCAAAACCGATTTCATAATTCAATAGAATCCATTTGGAGGAAGCATGTTTTCAGAAACATTAAATAAGGTTTTTCAAAGCGTAAATAATGACTTCTTGAAATCGAACAATAAAGGATTGTGTAACGATTTTCTTGTAGCTTTGAGTAATATTTATTTTTGTTGGGTTTTAGTGAAGCTTAACATTGAAAGAAATTAATATCAGCATAAGCTCAAACCACCAAAAGTCATCTTTACTTTACATGATATGTAAAGATTAATTACTTACTTGAATAACATTATCTTCCCCTACTCCGGACTCACAATGACAGTGATTAAAAAAAAAAACAATCTAATAACAAAAAATGAAACCACTTCCCAACAATGAGCCTTAAATTTTGCAAAGTGCTTCGAGCACTCATTTCCTTCCAATATTTTCCTTTTTCCATGAATTGCCATTTATTCAGTGTCTGGTTTTCCGAAACCCTTACACTTTGCACTTTCTATTTTCTTGCGTTTCGTTGTCTGGAACTGGGTTTGGGCCTTTCTCGTGCGCCTACCAACGTCACTGTTTACCATATTTAAACAAAAACATCTCAAAAAAAACCCAGACTATACGAACCCACCACCCCAAAAGGGGGGAGGCTTTTAGTTCTGAAAGTGCCGAAACATTTACATTTCATTAGCTTGGCACCTCCTACGGTAATTTTCTCTTCTTTTTTTTGTTGCTGTCGTTTCGATTACTGTACTCCTTTCATCTTTCACGCTTGAATTCACGTTGCCGAAGGAATGGAACAAGTCGAAAGGACGATAGCGCAGGGGAGGGGAAATAAGGAAACATTAACATTTTTTACATTTATCTTCTAAATGACGGTTCACACAGACGGATGCTGAGAGTGTCCCCGGCCGAACAGTCTGCTCCAAACATACTGCTCCAAAAGCCAATCTCGATTAGCGATGGCTGGGAGAGACGGAAGTAAAAATGGTCATAAAAATAAAAAAAGGAACACACATACACAACACACATATCGAACCATGGGGAGCTTACAGTCTTTTCCTGATTTGCATGTAAATAACATTCGATCGGGTAGGTATTTATCGTTCCGTCACTACTTCACTTTCATACTCCATGTAGTAACAACCATATGTGAAAGTCAGTGGTCGGCAGCGTGTTGCTTACTTGTTGGCTCTACGCTTACTTTACTGTAATATTATTATTACTGTTTAAACTATTATTGTTATTTTCATTTGTTCATTAAATTTTTAAAAATAAATTCAAATGGTTTTCTGCTGGGCCATAATAATTGATAACTAATCTAATAACAGCAAATATTAAAAAAAAAAACTACAAAAGCCAAAGTACTCAATAATCCAGAAACTCAAAAAAAACTGAATAAATAAGAGGATTTTGGAAGATAGATCCCATTAACCATGAAGAAGAAACTTATAAAGAAGCAGAAGAAAAAAACCAACAACGAAAGGCAGAACGATAGATCACATTAAAAATGAAAAAGAAGAAAAAAGCCAACAACGAAAGGCAGAACGAGGGTTGTTAAAGTCAAAATAGGAAAGCTAAGAAAAAGCATTGAAATGTCGGAGGCAGGCACAGAAAGTATCGTTTGAGCCATAGTGAGACCGTCGTGAAGGAATCGTTCAAAGTTGACTGAGGTGAAGGGAGTGAGAGGCAACATTGAGGAGAAGGAGAGAGGGAGAGAAGATTGGGCGTATCGGACTGTAACTCGTAACTCGAAGCAATCATTAAAGTACCCATTAAAGTAGATTAATAATTTCTTTAAAATATTTATTTTTCCTTGAGAACATTATTGTTCTCACACGGTTCGGTTTTGTCAAGAGGTTTGGTAACATACTGTTACTCTAAAACACACATTTGTTTTTATTATTTGAGAGTTTTGATAGAAGAATGGTGCCAGACCTGCTGTCATTTTCCTAACGAAATGAATGACCTTCATGATATAGTATGAAAATGAAAATCTCTCATCTCTCGTGTATTTCAACGTCCCACACGATTCATTCAAAGTTGGAAAATTTATGAAGGAACACTCAATAAATTCAGAACTGTTACCACAAAAATTAAATTTTAGTACATAGTTTCACAATTACTTCAACTTACAGCGAGTCCAGCTTTTAGGATTTTGCGCCGCGCTCTCGACCACTGATGTGCCATGATGGACCCAATAGCCTGGAGATTAAAAAAAAAACATTCACATCTCACCACCATTAATCCGTTCCAAAAACCCAGCGACAGTTCCGCTGACAGACAGGATATTAGCTGCCTTTGGGTACAAACCACAACTCCTCCCAGCAGCAGATCGTCCTCCACCGATTGTCCAAATCCCAGGCGTTGTTATTTACTAAACTGGTGTGTGAGAAATAGAAGGAGAATGAGAAAACTCCTATCAGAGCAGGAATGGGATACAATATCTGATTTTAATCACAACAATGTATCGTAAGCGTAATGTACATGTAAAAGACTTTTCACGATGGATGCGAACTTTATGTGATCAATTTTCTCAAGAGTGTCCCTGTCGCTAGAAGGAAATGCTTAATGAAATCCCGCAAAACAAACACTCGCAACTTCCCTCATAACCCTACCGGCGTGACAGAATACAATTAGTGTCCCTTCCTTTTCTGTGCATTCCTTCACGCTAACGTGGCAGCATTCAAGACAATCGAAGAAAATGGCTTAAAATTGTTAACTTTACCACCAGGGAAAATTAGCTCGGAATGGGCTATTTGTAACAACATTTCGGTTGAGCCCTGATTAGTGTCAAGGATGTCACTGTTTTGCACAAACCAGCCAACTTCTGACATGCGACGACCCATGTAATTGAATTCGGTTTTAGGGAGTGGAGGGGAGAGGGGGGGGGGACCTTCCTATAGGACTTCATTATGCGAGTTTTGTGTTGTGCACATTGGTATTGTGTTTCTTGTCTTTTTATTTCACGCCATAAATATATTTAACGAAACACCATCAACCATCAACTGGCTAGATGGAAGACGACTTTCCAATGCTGTTAGCGGAAGCCAGTTCCTGCATTAGCACGTTATTTATACCCTCACTTGAATGGATCTCGAAACGTGCACTGGAACAATATCTAACGGTCATGGCAGGGCAGATAATCGTAAGGTCAAGGTTAAATGATTTACAGCGCCCATTTATCGGTATCGGTGGCATCACGCTGAGCATCATCGCATAATGGACATGGTAGGTAATAAATTGCACACCGGAAACATTGCGCCGAGCCGAAGTTCCCTCCAGGGTGGGGGAGAGAGACTTTAAGACGAGCTAGTCTATGGGCAGAGGAAAAAAAAGGGAGCCAATTTTGTCGATGCGTGAAAATAAATGATTTTCTATTTCGTTTGCGATCGAACGGTGGATGGTAGGTCTATTTTCTTGAGCACGAACAAAAAAAATCCCCATCTCACTAGCGCGCTCCTCTAACACAGGACAGGTAAAAAAGGCCATTGAACCGTGAATTCTTATACCTTATTCGTAGCCATCGTCCCGAATAATAGGAGATCCTGAGGTCAATTTTTGGGGTTCCTTTTTCTTCGCACAGCTAAAACTGTCCTTCGGGAGCTTCTAGGTGTTTCGGTACCAGATAGAAAGGTAAAACCTTCCCCCTGCTGGGCGTCTCCTTTAAATGTGAAATGGCTTTGCCCCGACGCTGGGATGACGTTCCGGTCAACTTGAAATTGTAACTTACCTCGGCCAGCACCACGGCACCAGTGACAAATCATTGGGGATAATACAGCATCATTCGTTACATTATTTTGAATTATTACGCCGACGAATTGAATTATGCAAGGTAGATTTCATTGCTCGCAACGAAACGGGCGCCTGCCGGCGGGACGGTACGTAGTTTGACAAATTGCAAACCAAAGCAACGCGTGAGCCCACGTGACAACCGAAATAAGCTTTATTTTTACACAGCGAATAATATTTCTTTTCTGCCGCATACGTGCTCGGGATAAACAAAAAAGGTAATGGAGTAAAAATATTCATCAGTATTTATGAGGGATGGCTTTATTATGACCTAGGTCCAGGGTAAAAGCGATCGATACTGATGGGAGGTTTGCTGTGATGAAGATGTAATGTCGATGGTGGAAACGTAATTCATCGATCAGATTCATTTATTACCTTTCGGGGGAAGGAAGCATAATTTTAAATTTAAGCATTGTTTGTTAATGACATTAAAGTATTGCATTGTGCAAGCTATAAACAAATTATTGCTTCTGCATTGCCGTATTTAAGGAATCTGAGTTGAATAATAGGAGATTGACATGCAAATAATCTCTTGAACGATTCTTCTGGTCCTTGAGCCTATTGTTAAAGAAAAGATAATCTAAAATACCTTCTAAGCATCCATTCTAATGTAATGTATCAACAGTTTTATTTTGTGTTCCTCAACTACAGTTCTTAACATAATTTTAAGATCACAAGGTTTTTAAAAGGACTGGAAAAGTTGAAGATGTAGAAAAAAATAATGTTTTTCAAAGCTGTAGAAAATACAAACATACGTCTTTTCATGGTTTTGTAATATTTTTGAGCACACCATTACATTTTTTACATTTTTCGAATTTAAAAATTGCTCTACGTAAAATTTAAAATAATAAAAGTCAACATACACGCAATTCTGCTTGGAAATGCAGACATTCATTAAACATTTTAAAACATAGAGTTATAGTTGTAGCATCGCTTGTCCCGTTATAGCTTATAGCATACAACTAAATATTATAAGCACCAGGATAAGCGCGACTGGTTGGCAGCACGTTTGGGTCAACAAGAGGTGAACCCAAAACGTGTATTGCAGAGCTCTCGTTGTGTCGACCCTCGAACGAGAACACTTTGTTGAATAAAGTGTGACACAAACTATAAGATATTGACTCATAATTATAGCTTAAAACATATTTACATTATCTGAGAGCCGGTTAAACTACTAGTAATTTATACCAAATTTTAAATTGATTGTTTGCTTTAAAAACAAAGGTATTTCTGAAGTGGTCTTATAATTATGCTGCATAAAGTATTTGTAACTCGTCGAAAAAAAATGTAAGAGTGTGCGTAAAAATATGCTAAAATGAGTGAAAATGTATTTTTTCATTCTCTACAATTTTGCACAACATCATTTTTATCTATCTCTTCAGCTTCTCTTTCTATTCTAACCAAAAAACTAGTGGTCTTACAGTTATATTAATAAGGGTCTGTATTATTGGTTGGATTTAGTTTCTTCCTTCAAGCAAGCTGAATTTTTTTTGATTAGTAACATTTTTGGCAAATTTGAAGTTTATATTTTTCAACCATTTTATAATATGTTGTCTCAAATATTGTATTCGCACACAGCGAATTTACCCAATGCTTTTAATGTAATTATATTTAACGTACGCTAACGCTTGTAAATCTAATTATAAAGCTTATTTTAATAAGGAATAGCAATCGTATTTTTAAACTTGTTTTCCAACAGAAATGAAATCAAATTATAACAGAAAATCCCCTTAACCTAATCATAACTTAACTACAAATTCGCTGTTAATGAAACGTCGTTCACTCGTAGCATTTAATGTCAATTTAATGTGGGAGATCTAATCATACCCATAAAACAAGAAAACACATCTCAGCGATGAAGGTTTACAGCTAACTGAAAGAAGAAAAAAAACATTCAAAAAAATGTTAAAAATCCGCTCCAGCCTGCCGCAAACCAAACAGCGGACAGAGACAAACGAATTTACCGATTTGTGTCGGTTTTTGGGACCGCTTTTCGTACGATTGTTTACCGTCGGATAACGAAAATCTGATTGAGACATGCCGATAAATAAACGCTTTAGCTGTTGCTGGTCGTCCATCCTCGGTGGGGCTAATCCGAGACGGGAGCGTAAATTACGATCGAACCGTATGCTTTACATCCGCGCACAAATCTTCCGGCCCGGATGGGATGAGTGCCATTTTGTCTCTTTGTACCTCTATCAAGAAGACGGGATGTTTTTTTTTTTGTGCGAGTGAGGGTTTTTCAAAGATCGTTCAGCTCTTTTTTATCGCCCTCTGCATTTTCTTCCACGGGTTAGGTTTGCAAGACAAAGTCAATTCACGTTCCGTTGCCGGTTAAGCGGGCAAAGGCCCATAAAAGTACGACGCGATTGCCTACCGAAATTGATGGTGGACGATGGGAAGGTGACTGGTCAAGCTCGGATCGTAAGAGTTGTCACAAACTGTCACAAAACCAGCAAGAAATCCTTTTTCTTGTTGGTCACTAATTTATTGGCCGTAAGACACAGGCACACCCCACATTCCGTTTCCACCGTTCACTGGACGGTTTACAAACAAAAA
>KI424649.1:8442-22310 GCA_000473375.1 Anopheles culicifacies | reverse complement strand
CTTATTTTATAGTGAACATTAACTGTTGCTGCAGACAATTAGCTTTTGTCCAAATGGCACAAAAGCGCTGGTAGGTCAAAAAAGCTTACCTGCTAATTTTCCTACATCGTACCAACGATGCGTGCTGGTACATAAAAAAATGACTAAATGTGCCGATTGTGCGCTAAGAACCAGCAAGGCACACTCAAATCCATAGGTTAAGAAAAAACATGCTGACCAACGATGGTCAGCCATTCTAGACTATAAATTCGTATAATTCATATCAATAAAGTGTTATTTGCTACGAACCAATCTATGCGTTCATACTGTGCTTTAGCCGGCGTGTTCTGTGCCTGTCTCTAGCTGTTGCTCTGAAAGTCACTGTCGTGTGCGCGACATTAAACATAACAATACTTAAGTTATACAGTGAGAATTGGTCGTTTAGAGCGTTACTTTCTTCTGATGCAGTAGGAAAACGTTGATTTTCAATAGTAAAAGTGTTATTTTTATAATATTTACAACACTGTAAAGTCTACTGCCGTTACCATGTTGAGCATTAATATTTGCCAGAGCAATAAACGTACATATGATAAGTTTGTTTATAAATTATTTGTTTAGATAATTGTTAGCATCCTCATGAAAATACGCAACGTGCAGCGAATTAGACTCGCCAGGCTCTGGTGGAATGGTCACGTCATGAGAATGACACCGGACGATCCAGCCCGTCAAGTCCTTTTAGGTCATCCACAAGGACAGAGGAGGCGTGGTAGGCCCAAAATGAGATGGAGTGATGGCGTCTATACGTCCGCCAGAACGGCCAGGATAACGGATTGGCAAATGTAGGCGCTGGACCGTAAGCGGTATATGAGCTGCTTTATATCTTATAGAGTTATGAAGTTTTGTTTGCCAGGAATGACTTTTGAAATGACTCTATTTTAGGTTTTCTAATTATTTCAGAAATATTTTTGTGATGCATATTGTCGATTTGCGTTAAAATACAAATTATTTGTTTATTCATTTTCACATCCCTTAACAATGAACCATTTCATGTCTGCATATTATTTCCACATTATAATGGTACCTACCACAATCGTTCACTTGGCACCTCACCAATTTTCTAAGCCCTCCAGCCAAAGCCATCTGCTTCGCGTCTGCAAAACAGGAAACTAACCTCCCTTGTTAAGACGCCAGCTGTCTCCGAGACGCACTCTAAACAATAAAATTTGCAATTGCATGGTGCATCGAAAATTGCATCACACCTACACCTGTCGACCATCTAATCAAACTAACACCGTCCTAAGCACCGATTGTACCTTTCCCGAAAAAGCGGAAACAATGCATCATTAAACATTGAGGTACAAAAAAAATGTATTGCCTTCACTTCCAGCTCTTCCTTCTGCCCAGTTTACCCGTCTGAGATGGCGAACGATAGGATCGCTCCATCTAATGCAACTCTACCAGCCCATACCGTCAAACACGATCGTGCAAATTGTGTCTAATTGCAGTTTGGCAGTTTTTATTTTGTCGCTTACACAAATGGTGCTGCCCCAAAGACGAACAGCAAGATGATAAACTTTTGCAGATAAAACTAAAAATGTACACACAAAATAAAATACGTACAGTAACAAGCCCACACCGGGGCTCGTGGGCTTCAGATAGAGTACTGCATTAGATGCGTGCAAGTGCAATCGATGCGTGACGATGCCGCCCCTTCTAACAACACGATGCACAATTTCGGTGCCAAAACCGCACCTAGAGGGAAGTTACCGCTGCGTAGGAAGTGCCGATTCTCCAACACAATTGTTCCCCGTGGAATGTGTGCGTTTGTTTGTTTTCCTCTGTTTTTGGTGCTATTCTATTTTTTGGGGTAGCTCTCTGTATTAAACTATACAAAACACTACCAGCCGTGGTGCAATTGCACTTTACGCTGCAGTTACTTTCGCTTTCAATTGTCGATCACGGGCGCACCGAACCAATCAACTAAAACGCACCAGACAAACGTGCTTGGAAGCGCGTGGAACAAAAGGTCGGCGTCAGAATCCTCCAGACAGGGTGTCAGACAGTCTGGCTTAGTTGTGCCCAGACACCATGGGTCAGCGGAGTCGATCGGGGAAATTGAGGTCAGGAAAACAGGGGTCGGGAACAGCCGAAAAAAATACGCCAAAAGTCTACAAGAGCTACAAAGGAAGTAGACATCAATCGGATGTGGCAAAGGGCGCACCAATGCACGGTACTTTTCATGGTTGAAATACATACTCACGTTCAGACACATTGATCCTACGCGCATCAGTACAGTTCAAGGACACGGGCTTAAAATGGCTCACGCTTTTGGAGTGCTTTTTTCGTTTCTGTCCTTTAACTTGCTAACGCGCACTTGAAGCGCTGGAAGAATCGCTCGTGTGATGATCGAGACTTAAGCACAGCGTGTAACCGAAAGACTTCGACAAGGATTTATGCAGTCACACAATTAGAGGGATTATCCGATTCGGTCTGGATTTACCTTCGCCTTGCCTCGTGATGAGAAGGTCAGAACAAAAATCTAGACACCTTTGCATGAGAGTCTCGAAAATCCACGGAAATAAACCATGCATAAGGCACCTATTAGAGCAATCATCATCACTATCGAGCCGAAAGTGAGATGGATTAGACGTTGATGGTGTTGAATCAGCTCCTTTCTCCTCGGGCGCTTACAATTTGATGGTTTTTTTTTTTTTTCTTGATGGCAACATACCGCGAAGCTCCGTTTTGGCCTCATCATCGCAATTGCTGCGAAGGTGGATTCATTTGCTCCACAAGCATCATTCATTTTGAACCAGGACAAGCACTTTTTTTCTGGCTGTTGAGTGAGCTCAACGAGAAGTCATCGAAGCGGCTGCAAAATCTAGCCTCTTAGTCCGCTGAAGCATTCCAGCACACAGTTTTACATGATGCTTTGGCTGCGTTTCAAGCAAAGGCTACGGATTTCTGCACTTGTGAGAATACTCATGAGGGTAAAGGAAAAATGTTTTAAGTTGTCCACTAGCGCACAATGGGAAGACATGTGGATAGAAATTTTCGAAGAAATAATTTAAATTCATTATAACACAGGCAAATTCTACGGTCTAAATTATGATTAAGTTCATGGAAGACTTAAAATGAAATGAAATAATGCCGTTGATACGTCTTCTTAGAGATGAATAGATTGTAGCGCTTGTTATTATGCATGCTTGTTATGATTTTTTTATTTATTTTTTTATTGATTTCCATTATTGCGGCTGCAGCCGTATTATCAGCGCTGCATGCGCTGAGTGACAATAACACAAGGCATTTCCTCCTTGGATTTTGCCTTATCCCGGGCATACTCGATTGCTTGTTATGATTTTGTTATTCTAGAAAACTAGCAACTCTGCCATATGCTTCATCATTTGTTTGAGAATAGGAAAATTAGTCATTTTGGTATTTTAAAATTTAATTCATTGAATTATTGAAAGTAGTTATTAGGGCAAAGTTGTTATTTAGAAGAGTAGTTCCAAGAAAAATCGTCACCCTTCAAATCCTTAGTATCTCACACCTTATTCTGTGAAAAATACAGGTATTAAACCAGTACCATAACAGAAGATAGTTGAAAACTTTCATGATCTGTCTCTGTTTCTTTCAACAAACGAATTAGTGTTCTTAAACTTTAACAAAAACCATTAAACATACAGATAAGTTTTTGAAATGCGCATCAAGGTGATACAAACATTTGTACTTAACATTCCACGGCATCATGATCCAACCTCGTCAAACAGCCTCGAACAACAATTTGTTTTGACGTCCTGATCTGATTTGATTTTAATTTTTCTCATTTCTAGATTTAGACTAGCAAAAATAGAACGTTAACATTAACTGCTATTTTAGCCTCCAATCGTCAAAACAAATACACAAAACCTGTTTTAGGTCATCATAATCCCCATTGCTTATTTTCGCCACTGTTCGTCTATTGGGATGTTCCCTTGATTTCCACAAACTGGTATATATCAAGATTAGTAGCTCAGAACAGAAGAACCTCATATGTTTGTGTATTTGCATGAGTTGAGAAAAAATATATGGTTTCATTTTAGCAAACTTTGTTTTTTTTTTGTGTAGTTTATTTTAAATAATTGTTCATAAAAATTTAAGTTTAAGCACAACATAAGCACATCTAAATTTATCCCTACACTTTTTAAACGGAAGTCTGCTCGTTTTTCATCATAGTGCCTGTGGGTACTTGCATCCTTTCGGTTCGCGCTGTCCCGTGCAATGTTTACAGATGGGTGCTTTCTCCCGTTGCGACGGCATCCTTTGCGCTCGTGAAGCGAAGTGTGAAGTGAAGCTGGCGCATAATTATCACAAAATTCCGCGCTAATCCCATGGACCCGGAGTTTGTGTGCGCACCGAACCCGACAGCCGAACGAACAAAGGATGTCGCCGGCGTGTCAACGGGCTACGCGAGCACCTTTCCGGAAAATGCGCGATGAAAAATGATGACGCGAGCGATGAAGTGGAAAGCGAGCGCAAACAAGTCCACGTCCGTGATGCAACGCTACCGGGTATGTGTCGGAGGCGGATCAGCACCCGCACCCCGAAGGTGGCAAACACTTACTCTAATGAACTCTTCAACGGTTTTCGGCACGGTAAGAGGCAGATTTTGTTCATCCGAGCTAGAGCTGGGCGTAAGCATGCAAATTAAGCTTCTCCTTGCGTTTGCCACCTTGCGTTTGGTGACACGGCGCTGCTGGCGTGTGGATGATGCCGGGCGCACCCACTCGATCGGCTCAAGTTCTGGCCCGGCCCAGACCGGTAGGAGTGTGAAGGGCTCGGTCTTTTATTTTGCACCACCGCCACAGTCAAACAGTCTGACCGAGGCAGCCGAGTCTTACTCTAATCCGTGGTCTCCTTTCGCTGCGATTGACGCGCACCGGTTGACAATTGCTTCCGGGCTGGCTGGAGAGCAGCAATGGGTGTACCGGAGCGGAGCAATATGAAACAAAGTTGCAGCGCACGACACACTGGAATGCAATACCGTGGAGGTGCGAATGCGAATTGCCCTAACGTATGTCTCGCGTACGCCAATTGGTTGGTGCATCTCATCAACATTCCTGCTAATAGCAATTGGCAATGACTATTGTGTTTGGATGGTTTTTTGCTTTCCTGTCCCCATGATCCACAGATGTGTGACTAGCTTTAATTGCATTATCACTCGAAGGCGTGATGCAGAAAAGGAACACTTCTTCATATGTTACTCTATTATGTGCATTAATTAAGCGACACGGAATTGTTAAGAGCATGTTGTATACACTTACATAGAATATAACCATTCAATAGAGTTATAGCACTAATAATAGAAAATATAATAACTAGAAAAAGTTTGCATTACATGCACAATAATACAGGGCGTACCACAATACTATCATTACCCGTTTTATTCGATTGATTTAAAATTCTTTAAATACAGACATAAACGATATGGTAAAGGTTTGTATAAATGCAATTTTGCGTCTTTCCATATAATTTTCATAATGTTCCGTCATTTTTTTTTTATGTACATAAAACTATTACATGGTCGTAACATAGCTAGCTGGAAGCAATCGAAAAATATCAATTTTAATATTACGCTACGTTTTTGAAATTGTAGTTATTGTTTGTAAATAACTTTTTACACTATTTAACTCTTAAATAAACTTAACTTTTAAAAGAAGTTTAGTAGCTTGTTTAGCTCTTCTTTCTTCTTCTTCTCTGGCTCTACAACCTCGACAGGTCTTGGCCCGCCATTTCTGGCTTCCATGACTTGAATGTACCCGCAACAGGATAGTCAGTCCAGCGTACGGCCCGAATGGGATTCGAACCTCGGTCCTGTCCGTTCGAAGACCGGCGCCTCGGCGTCCTCGGCCACCAAACCGCTCCACGCTGTTTATCTCTTACTGACATAATATTTATAAAGTTTGAAATTTTAATACTTTTTTTATGTGTTTCAAGAAATTAAAATTATTTTTATCGTTATAGATAATCAGTGAATATATTCGTAGCTGTAGGTCTTAAATCAACAAAGAATTTTGGATAACCAAGAAAACTAAGTGTAAACAAAGAAGAGAACAATGCACAAAAGTAATGTTATCAATTTTTACATTTTTGGGCGGCCCGGTTTGAGATTTTCATCTGCACCGGCCCCTTATTCCACGATCTCATTCAAATCTCATGTTCCCGGTGTTCAAATCTCATTCGGAATGTCCCCCCGTAGCATAGGCTGACTATCTTGCTGCATGGTAAATAAAGCCTGACACGGCCAGACCATGCTACAAGAATAAAACAACTTTAACAATTTTTAAAAGATTCCTTAATACGAACGAATACTTATGCCATATATATACTATATATACTTATGCTACACGATAAAAAACTAAATAATTTACGGAAAATGTTAAACAAATATGGAATGACGTAAAATTAATATTCTATTTCCATTCAATTCAATTAAGTAAATATTTTTTCCATATTTTTTTTTCTCTTAGAGATTTCAAGTAAATCTAAAATACATATGTGCATAAAGTTATTGTAATCTTTGTATAAAATTATAAAAATGGCCCTAGTTATCTTACAACAATTATATGTTTATTACTCAATAGACTGAAAAAAAATGTTCCAAAATAGATCTTCCATTCATTTTTCACTGTCAATTTTTGATTATAATTTCATTCATTTGGAACACTGAACACTTGTATTGTTATCATTCACACCACTGTCCTTCCATCTTCTCTGTCAAGTTGATGCAAAATTGAACTTGCATATGATTTTTGAGCATTATATTTGCACTCGCTGCCGCACCCGACTCTAAATCATTAAACAGTCACTTGCAAGTGATGGACGGATGGCACAAAACCGATTCAGATGAAACGAAAACACACACACACACACACCCTACACTCCACACGAGTGCAACATTTTATTCCACTGGCATGCTGGATGCAAAACCGGGCGGCCACATTACTTTGTCGCGGAGGTGCGTTGTGCCACGCCTTTTGCAAAATACCTTTTGTGCTCCGTTTTCCCTTTTGTTGTGCCTTTGTTATTTGCTGTGTGCAGTTGTGCAACTCGTGAAAAATGTGCAGCGAGCCGGGAGCCCCTTGGCCAAAGGAAAAACAGAGATACGATTAGGCGTACATGACAGAATGGCACGTTCCGGTGGATGGGTTTTTATTCAAAAACAGTCCACCGGCAATTGTTGCGATTTGGAAAAGATCGCACGATGGGTGCCTGATTGTACGATCGTTTAACAATTGAAATTGAATGCTTTCCATTAGTCACGATTAATAGTCCTTTCTTTTTGGCTTTGGGTGGAAAATTTTGAAATTTTCTACATTTTATTTATTTTTATTTTCACGCCAAATCGATCACTTATCACGTTTCTTTGCATATCTAACTTCATTGAACTAGCCTGGTGTTTGGTAATTGACTTGCTCTTAAAATAGGAGATGTCACGTTTTGAATTAAGCACGTAGTGCAACAATTGTTTCATTTCCTTTGTTAAAACTTCATTTAACCCAAAACATAATGTATTATATACACTTCATAATTTTCCTTTCAATACAAATAGTTCAGGAAATAAGTTCGTTTTCTCCAAGAAAAAATATTTTATTTTTCACCAGACGCCAAGACACGAAAATGAAATCATATCGATCGCTCGATCAATGCTTATGCCCTCCCTAAATTCCGTCCCGAAACGAACCCAAAAAAGGGTGCTGAGGCTCCAAACGGAACCAAACTCACACATCCACTCACAAACATCTAAACCCAAGTGTCGTAAATAAGCCCACCGAAAAAATAAGCCCTCAACAGACAACCGAAATACGGCCGATGCTATCACACTTCCTTCCCAATGGAGCAGCACAAGGAAGCCCACGGATGGCTGCAGGACGACCAAGAGTCGGTGGCCACCGGAAGACACGATTCCGTCTCACACGGTGGCAAAGCATGGGTCAGCATGGAGCAGAACGTTCAATACTGAAACAACTGGCCCGCAAAATAAAAAGAAGACCAACCGAAAAACCCCAAATTAAACGAAACGCTCCAAACGGACGGGATAAAATGTGGCAAAAGCAAGTCTCACGTTGCTCCGCTGGTATGGGCAGTGGCAGTGAAGCAAGCGAATGCAAAATTTATTGCCGATAAAGGGAACATGATTAGACAACAATGAGCGTAATTGAAGTTGAACATGAGCATTGGCTTCGGTTGCAAATAACGGACGAGTCCAGACGCGGTACGGCTGACACTACAAAAAAGAAAGAAAAAAACACAAGGGTTCACCTACAAATTTCAACGAAAACATAAAAACGTTACAAACATTAATTCCACTGCCTAAAACTCTCTAAGCAACTGCTGCACGCTCGGCGATGGGGAATTCGGATATCGATGCATGCTTGCGTTTCCTCCAAAAGTCGCGACGGTTTCTGGCACAGACGTTAAAACAAGTGCAATGAGAAAAACATCTTGAGAGACACTTGCACAATTTATTATGCAAATTGTGTTATCTTGAGCGTTCATGTGCTTACCTTAATGAATGCAAATATGTGTATCTTCCTGTGAAAAAAAAAAATGTTTAATTCATTGTTACAAGCAAATATTTTGGCGAGTTTCAGCTGATTTTCTTCCAGATTATCCACAGCATATTTGAGTGGACACATAGTTTTCAACACCTACAGTCGCGGACTACGCGAACAAAACATTTGCATCTAGTTAATCACAACTGTAAAACTTTTAATCGAATGTTTATTTTAGGTCTTGTATTGCCTTTTTTCGTTTTTTTGCTAATTTGTGGAATACTTTTGAAGCAACTCGGTTTCCGAGGAGATAGCGACACTGATCTCTTCGTACAACAAAACCAAGGTCTGAAATCTATCCGATCTAAAATCTGAAAAATATCATACAAAAGCTAGAACCGTTATTCGTAAATAACAATTCAAAAAAATATAGAAAAAAAATATATGAAATTAATGATTTACTTCTGCGCAAAACAAGTACAACTCCGTGAAATGGCAACAAAATAATGTTTAGTATTCGATAATATTAGAATAAAAACATGAAGAATCCTTTATTTTCAATAACAACCTTGCTATGCTATGCTATCAATAAATGATCAATGATGCTATGCAGAATTGCTTATTACGAACACCTTCAAGATCAATTCTTTTATTTACAATCTTCCACAGGTTCTCGCTTGGGTTTAAAATCGAAAATTAGGGAGGGTGTTTAACTGCTAACTGTATATCCGTTAGCTTTTGAATGAATGATATGTAAGGGTCTTTTGTTTACTTCTCAGAGAGTTTTCCTTTGACGAGAAAGACCGCTGTCTTATTATGGAATAATGAATCGATGCCTCATGATTGGAATCTTGGTATCATATATTCCATAGACAAGAAGGGACAAAAGTTAGAGTACAGCAATTACAGAGATATTACGGTGTTGATTACCGCCTACAAGATCTTCTCCCTAATACCCATTTGTTGAAGAGATAATTGAAAACTATCAGAGAGGATTCCGAAACGGAAAATCAACCACTGATCAGATCTTCACGATGCAGCAAATCTTGGAGAAATGGTAAAGCAACAGCTCCACTCCTACCATCTCTTCATTGATATCTGCAAAACAGCATATTACAGCATAGCCAGGATAAAACAATACGACACAAAGAGCTCTGGAACAACAAACGAGGAATCCCAGCCAAGCTTTCCAGGCTTGTAAGAATGACAATGGCCAACATTACATGCCAGGTGAAGGTGGATGGAAAACTCTCAAAGCCCTTTGAGAGTTCCTTTGCTACCACCCAGTATACGCTGATGTTATAGATATCATAGGGTTGAGGCTCTCCTATGTAGCAGAAGCTTACCAAAGGATCGAGCGAGCGGTACAAAGCCTCAGGTTGGAGATTATCGAGCCGAAACCCAAAATTATGGTGGCACCACCAGCGGCTCTGCTAACAAACAAAAACACTAATCTACGCAGGGGTGATGTATAGATAGGTCTAGATAGGACTATTGAAGTTGTCCAAAGTTTCACCTATCTGGGGTATAAAGTCAGTACCGACAACAACATCGATGTTGAGCTACGCGCAAGGGTGCTAGCCGCCAACCGGTCATACCTATCGTGGCAATACCTATCGTGACGGACAGAGCTAGGACTGTATAGAACATTCATAGTCCCAGTACTCACATACGCCTCTGAGACATGGACATTGTCCAAAACTGACGAAACCCTCTTAGCCGCGTTCGTGAGGAAGATGCTCAGAAGGATTTTTGGCCCTGTATGTGTGGAAGGACAATGGAGGAGCCGCTACAATGACGAGCTGTACGAGCTGAACGATGATCTCACCATCGTACAGCGAATTAGACTCGCCATACTCCGGTGGGCTGGTCACGTCATGAGAATGACACCGAAGGACGCAATCCGTAAACTCCTTTTAGGCCATCTACAAGGCCAGAGGAGGCGTGGAGAAGTAAAGATAGCGTCGATGCGTCCCTCAGAACGGCCGGGATAACAGATTAGCAGACGACGGCGCTGGACCGCGAGCGGTATTGTGGATTATTGCAGCAGGCCAGGACTGCAAAACGGTAGTTGCGCCCGATAAAAAATAATATAAATACTATTAAGCTTACTCGTATGTGTTTGATTATAGTTACACTTGTATATTGCGATACTGTTTGAAGGCTCGTCAATTTAATTTGTTTCATATCATGAAACAAAAATTATTTTTTTTTAATATTATCAGTTGCCATCTAAAAATTATCAATTCATAAAAATTTTCATAATTCATCTAGCAATATAAAGTACTGCTACGGATTTCGTCCAAAACAAATATGACATGCAGAGAAAAAGTACAATTGTCAAGATCGTTTTACTCTAAAAGTATACAGCGGAAATAATTTCCACAGTTGTGTGTGATCAACGAGTGTAATGATACCATATCGAAAGGAGATTTCATCACTGCACACCTTCAGCTCAAGCAGAACCTTTCAACTCGAGACAAATGTTTGAGATCTTAAAAGCTAGACGCTAGACACCCCCCGGTGCGGCACAGGATAATTATCCCAAACTGCAGTCGGAAACTGTAGCATTAAGGCGAAGAAAACAACACACCCCAAAACCGTTTACCGGTCCATCGCCCATACGCCCGAATTGTTTCTGACTACCGAACGACCGAAACTGCGACGGAAACCATCTCAATGACAGGTAGCAGCAAATCGTCCACCCGAATGGACCACCACTTCCGGGGACAATTAAGAAAATCCGGCAATTTTCCATCCTCTGGCGGTGGTGTACAAATAATGACTGTGCTCCCGTCCGAAAAGCACTGCCAAGCCGGTAGGTTGGAGATGCAGCACAAATCTCCAGGCCTTTCCAACGTCTGTCTGTCTGCCATGGGTGGCTGTGGCAACACACGGTGTGAAGTATGCGAGCATGTAAGAGGACTACTTTGCCCATTGTTTCGGCACGGCGGAACCGGAACAGGAACAAACAGCGCTGCGGGACAAAGCCGTACTTTTTGCACGAACAACAGCAACAAATAAACAACGACAAAAAAGTCAGAAGAATGAGGACAAAAACAATAGCTTCGAGGGGAGTAACAGCAAGCAAGGACACACAGCGCAGGCATGCATAAGTAAGGCTTAGAAGAATCTAGTCGACAGATGGAACCGAACCCGGAGTTACTCCCCCGATAATAACCCAAATGGGTTTCCGTGCGTTCACGTCCTTGTGCACGTTCCTGTCAACGCGCTTACATGCATCATCATGAGATGTCACAATGTGTATGCCAGCCCGTCCCCCTACCCACCATCCTCACACCCACACACACGCACATTCCTTGTACGGATTTTTCCTTCGTACAACCGCCTAAGTACCCGACTACGCTAATGACGGTAAAGGATGTGGAAGTAGCTATTATTACGATTCACGTACCACCGGAGACGCGCATTTCTTCGTCCGACTCTTGCATTACAATGTCGCAAGAAAATGAACCACAATTACGAAGCGGGAATGCAATGCGGGAGGGGCAATGGCAATTGTAAAGCATCCACTATTGTTGGCAGTCAACGCAAGATGCAAAACACCGCAATGCTTCATTCCGTTGATGAGAACTCGCGTATAAAGAGTTATGTATGTGCGATTGGAATAACGGTTGATGTTTAATATGGAATTCCAACCCTGCACAGTCTAATGCTTTTCTAATTGGAAGGTACGATCATTTTGTTTTTGAATGAATCTGGTTCGATTTTAATGAAAATAACTGTGAAATACTGTCACTTGTGTTACTAAGCTATATTCGTATACTGGATATAATCTGCTCTGGCTATTTTGAGTAGTCATCTGAATGGGTAATGTGCATACTGTAAAAGAATGATTTTCGAAGTTCATCAAATAGCCCCAGTCTTCTTCTCCAATTTTGGGCGTGTAATTTCAAGCGAACTGGGTTATACCATATCAGTGAGTCATGTGTAAGGCTACAGATGTGATTTTCATCCAAATCCTGACATTTTTTCCTTTTTATGAGCCTCTTATGTCATATATAAAATTATATAAATTTATTTGTGTAGGATGTGCTCAATTTTTTGTTTGTTTTTGAAGCGACAAGTGAAAGTATGTTTGGATACAGTCATGTAAGCCTTTACAAAAAAAGTGAACAAAATAGTCTTTTGAATTTTGAACTGGTTTTTCTTTTGTCAATCCTTAAAATAAATCTCCATGTAATTAGGAACTCGCGTAGAGTACCTTCGAAACATTTTTTTTTTCTAAAACTCCTAAGATTATTTGGCGTCGATAAACGACTAGAACGGATTAAAGGATACATAAACTTTAAAGGCCCCTTTATAGGGATATATTCCGCCAGCTTCCTACACCGGATGATTTATTTAAAGTGCATCGTAAGTTCCATGTAGTGCACTAAAGACAACCACGAGAAGCTTGGCCCATTTGTCACAAGCTTCATTGACTCATGGGTCAAACAAGTATTCTCTTCCAAGGCTAGGGAAAATTATAGCTTCTGTGTTCTGATCCGCAAATCCGCAGCAAATTTGAGTAGTAAATCATGGCAACGCTTTCTCCAGTTCCTCAATTCACCGCACTTACAACCTCCAACTGCTATGGTAGTGTCATCTGCAAACAGAGACAACTGACCATCGCAGTTGATATAACATGAGAGCGCTCAAGCTTAATCACAAAAGTCTTAATCATGAATAAGTTAAAGTGAATAATTATAACTCAAGTATGTATTATAACTCACCCACTGTAATCTAACAATACTTAATTGCATTAATTGAATTGTTAAATGAAACAATGAGTGAACATCGGAGATACATTATTGAATCTGTATTCGTTTAGATTACGAAACGAATTAAAGATTATATAAGTATAAAAAGCCGAAAGTGAAAAAAATAGAACGATAAAAAACACATTTTGTTGTTGTTGTTGCCCAATAGATGGACCTTAGAATGTAACGTGGAGCGGTTCGGTGGCCGAGGAGATTGAGGCGCCGGTCTTCGAACGGACAGGACTGAGGTTCGAATCCCATTTGGGCCGTTCTCCCGTACGCAAGACTGACTATCCTGTTGCGGGTACAATTCAACTCACGGGGAAGCCAGAAATGGCAGGCCAAAACCTCTCGAGGTTGTAGCGCCAGAGAAGAAGAAAAAAGAAGAAGAATGTAACGTGTGAATAACGCGTTATAGTGAATTCCTACTCCTTATTACTGGTGGATAGGAGGTACAATAACAGTAGGACGTTAACAGAAGGAGCATGAACGAACATATAAGATTGTAAAACCCTGTGTGTTAAAAGCTTCAATGGCAGGGAGTTCAAGAGGACAGCGATGACTAGTGAGCGCTGTTCCCAAATAGGTGACT
>AXCM01007734.1:0-14655 GCA_000473375.1 Anopheles culicifacies | reverse complement strand
AGAATTTATAAACAGAGTTTCCGACTCTGAATCTCTCTTATAAGGAAACTTCATGAAATTTTGGATTTTGGAAACTTCATAAATCATCAGGAATTTATGAATCTTGAATCTGAGTTGCTTTTGTGAAGATAATTCCTAAATCTTTGCTCTGGGATACAAGTTATATTGGTTGAGAGACATTTCCTCCTCAAAATTGTTAAAAAGGTTTATCAACTCTGGTGCTGTAATGAAACTTCTAAAATCCTAAATCTCTAAAGGTTCATTATTCAACGAGTAACAAAGAATCTCTTAGTTACTCTTGAAAGGAACTCCAATAATTTGTTATCTCATCTCAACTCCTTTGTGGATCTCAAAAGACCTCAGAATGGAACGTCCTTAAAAAAAAACAATTTCAAAACCTCAAGTTTTCCTAAACCAACCCATCAGAAACACTCAACTAGTGAAGGATAGCAATACTAGGGAAATTCCAAGGGTATTTAAAATTATATTTTGGAAGATAAACTATAAAACTTTATTCATTCTCCAAAGATCATTGAATCTCTTTAATTTCCGGAGTGAATGTCCATCTCCAGGATCTCCAAGAATCAATGAGTTTGCAATGGTACGAATCCTCAAAGATAAATCATTTTACGCTATTCGAATATTTTTATTAATACCCATCTCTATGATTTAGTGAAACTAATAAATTTGAAATAATCGATCGACATTCAAATAATTTAATGTAAATGCAAGGCTAGAGTTAGTTACTAGTAGGCTTGTATCTTTTCTTTTGCAATCTTAACTATAAAAAAGTAAAGACACTAAAAATATACATACCATTTAGCACTTTCACAGATGCATGAATCATTTGAGGAATTGGTCATGATCCCAATAAATCTTTACATAATATTCGTATAACCGATTCATGACGAAAGATTCATTAAGCACCTCACTCTTTAGAACTACTTTAAACGCCGTGCACAATGTAATTACTTCTCCAAACACCAAACGTAAACAGATTAAACAACAGGGCATATTTGTTCAGGAACGACACAATACAAAACTAATCAACTGTTTCCTAACATTGCTGCCCTCCAACAGGACCAATGATTTTGCTTTTCACAACCTCACTGCTCGATTGTGTTTCATCTCCATAGACAAAGGGCTGAATGGTTCCATTTCTACCATATGTTTGTGGCACGAAATACTCCATTTTCTTATCGGAACGTATGGCCATCCGTCTCGCTTGTAAAACGACTCATCCTTATAAATTTCATCACACAATCAAACGGATCCGTCTGCACCGTATTATCGGAAAAAGCGAAAGGGTATTCGCACACAGGTCTTGAGACAACAGAGAACCATTGGGAAGCGACATCCAATGGTTCAAACAGAACCGACGCATATCGTCACGTGAGTGGAATCACATTCGCTTTCTCCCCCCCCCCGAAACGGAGCAGAATTGTTTTATCTGATAAAATATCTAATTAGAAGTGGAGAAGCAACATAAAAGAAATCTGTACCCAACCCACCCCGACGACAACCGCAGCCACAAAACCGGAACCGATCCGATCGCACCGTATGCAGTCACTCGTATCGGATGCTGTACAATCCGAACTCTCTCACACCGTTTGATAATTGGCCAGAAAGGTGGCTACACAGACCGTGTGGATTCGGTTGAAATAGAAACTCCCGCTCCATGTGTCACCGAGGGGGGGACGGCCACCCTATCCATGTGGTCTAATCTTTGCGAGTGTGGGTATGCTGCTTCGTTAAACATGGATACCGATTTTCCTGGGGCAGGTCACAGCGGTATCATTCATTCGCAGAGTACGCTTTTTTGTTGCTGCTCGTCACAGAGGCACAGAGAGCGTGCTTTCCATCCATCCAATTGGGGATCGGAATTAGAGATTAATTTAGATGTACAAATAAACAGTGATTACGTTATCGCAAACAGAATGCGATCACCACCACAGATTCAACCGGGCGTAAGTAATTCGTTCGTTTGTGTTTTGTTTTTTGCTCTCATGGTTCGTAATTTGTGTGACGCATGGTTGTGGTATGTGTAGCTATCGCATTTTTACGGTCTGACTGTACAAAAAATAAAAACATTGGATTTTGAAGGGAATAGAGGAAGGAAAAAAGTTTTATTTGTTCCTCCCACCCCCATTCCAGAATTAGATATGTGTATGTGATTTTTTTCTGAGCAACAGATAATCATCAAATTACTAATACTGGTTATCATTAAAAGCAGCATTATAATAAATGCTGAAATAATATGCTGGCTACTCTGTTTATTTTTTGTTATCGATCTGTGCTATTTTAGTATTTAACGCTTTGCTATGGAGTAATTGGATTTATTTAAACACATTGTTGAAAGTAAACTGATAAGTTGGAATAGATTTGTTGTAGAAAAGACCGCTCCAGATGAGATTTGAACTACAAAGTCCGGTGCACTAAGCCGCACACAGTGACAAGACGCCACAGAACCGCCGCGTGAAGTGTATGTTAGTAGTGAGTCACGTTCTGCCTCTCTTCGTTTGATAACAAAGTAAAAAAAAACGGAAAGCGGAACAGTAATACATTAATTTTCATAAAAAAGTGTCCCTTTTAGAGAAAATGTCGTGATTTCATATGAAAAAGATGATGGTATCGTGAAGAAAGATGATGATTAAATTAACCATCAAAAACTCTATACGTTCGAGTGGATCAGATTTTCCATTTGGAATTAACGTTCTACCGCTTATTACCATCACACAAAGGTCTCTCATTTTACGAAGAAATAACAATTCCTCATACAAACTGACTCCATTTTGTTTGCGTACCATTGCACGTATGGTAAATACACGAAACGCTACACTCAATTAAGAAGTGGCTGATAGAATGTGGCTGCAAATCGTATGCCAGCCCTTGAGCACCGTTCGCTGTCGCACTCCACCCAAAACGGACGGCCGTGTAAAATTTCCCTGTTTTCAAACGGGCTTTACGGGACGCCCTGAATTTGGTGGTACTGGTTTGGTGCTTAATGAAAATTAATTGAAGAAGAATGCCGCCCTAAACGGACCCCTGAGTCAGTGTGCTTGAGGGCTCGGTAGTTAATAATCAAATCATTTGCTAGCGTGTATGTGCCGTGGAGGAAAAATGTGTTTCCTACAAGCCTGCGGAGCAGACAATAGTAGTTTCCACCCGAGCAGATCGTAAAGAAAATGCCCCACCGTAAGGCGGTAACGGCCACCATGAATTAACACGCCTTGTGCACAGTTTTTGGACGACGGTTTCCTTGTGTTGGGTGAGCGTGTATTAATCACACTAGTGCGGAAAAAGACCGTTGAGTGCTGTCACCTAAGAGCCTGCACCATTACGGCAGGATTCTGTTCTTTCGTGTCCAGCCAACTGCTTAATCGTTCCGTAGTGAGGGAAAACGTGTGAAGACGCATCGCCGAATGCACTCGAGGGGGGAGCTTTGACATCGAAAAGGTAGTCTTAATCAGTCGTCAAGCTCCCCTTGTCTTATCGTCGGCCAATCGAAAGATGCTGGTTGACACAATGCTTTGACACAGGACGACGCTTTGTGGGGAGTTAAGAAAAGGGTAAAGACCCACCATTTGTGCGGAGTCAGTCACTGTAAACAATCAATTTATGGCTGGACACCTGGAACCAGTGGAATTCAAAGGAGTACTACACTCAGCCGGTGTACATCCGGTACTGGGTCCATCACAGGCTGGGGAGGTGATGTTGTGGAGTGCGTGAAGTTGCACCGTTGCGAACAAACGACACCACAAGGGCAGAAGTAGAGCTCCCGAATAGGTCGTTAAAAGGAGTCACTCAACGTTGCAAAAGAAGAGGGTTAATTTGTTACTGAGACACGGGGAACCGCTTTGTGTCGAGTTGTTTGATCTATGTTGCGATGCAAATGGCCGCTAAAATGGTTGGATGAGCAGACACAAAGAAAGCGTGTAGCTATTCCGGTGGGAAGATGCAACAAGATGGCTTCCATTACTTGCAAGAGCTTACACCCTTTTTTAAAGACAGATAGCTAGAATTACGGGATTTGTTACAGCAATAAACGTCTTCCACACATTTTCCAGCAGTGCTGAAGCCACCGAATGTCTCCACACATTTATCAAACTTCCAAAAATAATTCCCTGGTTTGCAGCCACAACGGCGACGTGCCCGATGCAAACGATGATGCCGAAGACTCCTTTTTAAAGTGCCCGCATCGATGCATTAATTAATAGTTATTAAAATTTCCCTACACACGCCAGCGTATGGAGTAGGTCGTTTATTGCAGTACTCAATCATAAACAATATTTTATTGGCATGCTCGACTCCGGAGCCCTTCAATCTTCGCCCTTGAGCCCCTGTGCGTGCTGCGGGAGGAAAGAACTAACAGGAAGGGAATGTGTGCAGCACGAGAACAGACGACCCGTGTGAAGGATTCTGTTTCATCCCGAATTAAGCTGGAAAGTTTGGCTACACTCGGTATGGAAATCCGGCTGCGGCGAAATGAGCTCACGCTGTTTTTTGATTGAGGGAAATCTTCTCACGCAAAACTGGGACACCTGTGGAACTCCGTGGTCCACTTGGGACCAGTATCTAGCGCAAGTGTTTAAGGATACCAAACGCACACACAAAAAAAAGGGTTTCCTGTCTAATCTGCATTCAAAGTTGACACTGAAGACCGGATATAGCGATAGACATATGCAGGAAGGACTAGATAGGGGTGCTCTTGTTGTACAGGAATTAAGATTCGTAGTTCCTCCGTGGTGCTCAAAGAAAACATTTCCCTATCCTTCACTGTCCAGCGCAGATAAAACTCAACCATGGGATCATCATTATTTGGTCGTTTCTAGCGCGAAACCTTCACCACTTAATTGTATTTTATGGAGTAGATTTCCTAATCGGATAAAAATTATCCATCCATTGAGGCGCAAAGTCTCGACCGACTCGAAAATCCTGCGGTGTTTCCATCGAACGAAGGGAAGCAGGACCAACCACCAATTGAGTCCCTTTTAGCCGAGCTCGTTTCGGGGCATTTCCGTTTCCATCTATCGCCTATCTTGTTTCCTTTTTTGCTCTTATTTTCAATTGACGCGACCCATCGTTCCCAGCGTTCGATCGACCAAGGCGAAATGCAACTCGGGCTGCAGTTTTCCTGCGTACCTCGAAGTGTTGCATTTGAGCGTTGAGTGCCCACCCGGGGTGTGATGGAAAAATCATATTTTTTCCATCCACCGATGATGGTTGGACACGATAAGAACGGAAACCGGCAATCACCCGGCCATTGGTTCCGATGCTCAACACTTTTCCGACCGGCCGAAGACAAACGACCAAGCAATCCGGCAGTTAGCTTATCGGGAAAATGTGTTTGTACGCGTCAGCATCGGCTTCAATGGTTCAATTGGTGCTCATTAAATAAGATTCCTAGTTGGCGATAAGCGCTCAACACTATCCCACAAGCGTTAGGCCTCAGCGGTGCTCGAAAGGGGACATACCGTTGACGATTGAGGGCTGGGAATTTTGTGGTAACTGTTTACGGCGCCACGTTATTTCTCAAACCGAAAAAATCTCGTCCAGATCGGTTCGAAGCGATAGCAATTAGCTAGATGGATGGGGACATTGTAACCGATCGTTGCGAATTCGAACGGAAGTTGAGTCTTTGTTTCTTTTTTTTTTGCGGATTTTGAATTGCTCACCTGGACGAAGGATTTCTACCAATGAGTTTCATGAGCGGAGAAACAATGACCAATCGATAAGATCTTGTTGTACGCATTGACTTTTGGGCTTTATGTTTAAGGATGATGTGATAATCCAGGCAAAGATCTTGTAGGATACCAGTAAAAGCTAAGTAGAATAGAACAGCGAAATATTGGAATTTAAAGTAGTATATACTCCTGAGAATGCCTAGCAGAAGAAGGCAGAATATGATGAGAGAATAATGATCTCATTTAATTGAAACTGACATTTATTTAATCATTCCAGCACTCCTAATGAACTCGCATTGAAAATTATTTTTTTCCGCCACGTCCACCGGATGATGCCTAAGATATTGATGTATTAATATAGATTAATTGACACTTCTCGGGCCAGACAAATCATGATCGGCAAAGTGGGAAATTACCGCAATAGAGCAGTTGATCAATGTCAACCGGGCTCATTCAGCTGTGCGATCCCGACCTAGCCACCGAGAACAGCTCCCCACCACCAAGAAGGTGAAGAGATTGCAGCAAGAACTCCGACATCCCATACATCTGATGGCATTGGTCTACATAACTGGTGACAATGGAATGGCTTTAATTTGATTTTGTGCCATACGCTCGAGGAACGCAACGCAATTCTGCTGGTTGACCAGTTGATCGGTTTTCAGGACGTGAGTAAAGTAAAAGAACTGAGATTGTGTCACCAAATTGTGACACCCTAATGGAACAGACAGAAGTAAGCTCAAGGTTCCGAGGTCATACGGTGTCGCCTGAAGAAGAATTGGGATACTGGGCGCGCCCCCGTCACCAGCCAATGGCTAAAGGTCACAGCTTTGGGACAGGAAATCGTTCATCGATAATTAAAACATAATGCAATCTGCCCAAGTTTTTGACTTGATAGAACCAAAAAAAAAGTCATAATCTTCAAGACTTTATCACGCAAGGAAGGAACTATTTCCAACATTAGACTACCACTTATTCTCCCGCTGCTCGCTGTCATCTGATTCGCTGAGCTCGTCTACATGGAAGGCGGAGCTACAGGAGCATAAATGCGCTCAAGTGGAACCACAATATTCCGAGTACCCTTGGGACTGATGGCAAGAGCGTGAAGCAGCTTGCGCTGAGAATGGCAGAGAGCGATGGATGCGTTTTTATGCTGCGCAATGCTTTATGCTATTCGGGAAGAGTTTCTCTCCGGGGAAAATAGAGCGCCCGAGAGAATGGCTATAGAGGGGAATTCTCAGTTATGTTGCTTTTGCTGGTGGGTCTTAGAGGTTCGCTGAGGACGCAGTCTCCGATCAGTTTGCATTACGCACTCGACCCGCTAGGACACGGGACTAGGGCCAGCAGGAAAAGGCAAATATTGACGAAGTTGGTTTATCGGAGTGTGATGATGCTTTTAGGACGTGCTGTAGTGTAATTCTAGTAAAGTTTATGCGAAGACCTTGAAGGTGATGTGCTATCTTCAATAAGGAGTGAAACGAAATCGCATCTGGATGCATTGTGTGATCTACGTGATATCAGTTGAATGCTTCATGAAGAATTAATAGCATTTAATTGCCCGTGCTGTTGAACCAAATGTGAACAAACACGAACTGCAGCAAGTGACTGGCAAAAGAAATTAAATTATTGTCCCGAAATTCAATTGAACCTATCTGGTTCAAGTTCTCGGGAAGTGGAGAAACGAAAATAGCGCAACTTCATTGAGACATCAGCGAACGACACGGGCAGGATGGTGATTGTGTAAGTTTCGGATCTACAGCATGTTGTTTGCGTGCCGTGATCGATCAAGCTCTGTCGGAGCGCTGGTCCCGTGCGTGGAGTGTCGCGAGTAGCGCAAGTGCCGTGTATGTTTGATTAATGGTGTCGAATATTTTTGATTATCGTTTCGCTAACAGGCAATCGAACGTGATCAACTCGAGCGGTGGCGGTGGACAGCTCGGTATCGACTGGGACATTAACGATCCGAGCGTACCGATCGTGACCGAGTCGGACTACGATGCATTTAACGAGTGGAGCGATGGCCACTGTCGCTACATCTATCGGCCGATGAGTGAGGAGGCGAAGCGCCACTCCTCCGGCTGGGCAATGCGCAACACCAACAACCACAACGTAAACATCCTGAAGAAGAGCTGCCTCGGTGTGCTGGTATGTTCGGCCGGTTGCATCCTGCCGAATGGGGACAAGATACATCTCCGTCCGGCCATCTGCGATAAGGCACGGCGTAAGCAGCAAGGCAAAGCATGCCCAAACAGGTAAGGACGCGGTGACACTTGATCGATTTGTGGAAGTGATACGCGATATGCTAATGGTGCTCTTTCCAATCGGGACAGATTGTGCATTGGTGGTATTCTGGAGATACTTCCATGCCGTGGACACTGCGGTTACCCGGTGACTCACTTTTGGCGTCACACGCCTCATGCAATATTTTTCCAAGCCAAAGGAGTCCACGACCACCCACGTCCGGAAGCGAAGTCATCCGGTGAGACGCGTCGAGTGTTGGGTTTGGGACGTCGCGAGCGTGTACTGCGGACGGTGCAGTCTAAAATGAATAAGGTAGGTTTACAAGTGCTTTGTTGAAGATTGATTAAGTGACTCTTATGCATCTTTTTGTTTTTGTTCATTAGATAAACGGTATCAAACAGTCCAGAAAGTCCTCTAAACAGCTCTACAACATTGCAAAGGCAACGAGCTACAGCTCCATCTCTTCGTCTGAAGTCGTCAAATCGCCTGATTCTTCCTTTGAAGAGAACAACTACCACATGGAATACCATAATGGATCTGCCGTACCGGGTGGATGTACCTACAGCAACACCCATCATTCCCAAGTACAACAACAGACCCAACAACAACCACTGCAATGTCCACAGAACCCTCCAGCATCGGATTACGCACAAAACTGCTTCTACGACACCAACTTTATCCATCCTGAGGAAATCTTCCAGCTAGACCAACCACTTCGTCCAGTTACCGCGACCGCAAACAACAAGTACCAGCAGCAGCAACATCTCGTTGGATCACCTCCCACCAACATGTTCGATCTGGATCTCGGAACGGATGGGAAAGTCACGTACAAAACCGATCAGTACTCCTCGTACCGTGGAGGCGAGTTCTCCACCACCGGTATTGGACGGTACTTTGACTGTGTCAAGTACGAAAGCAGCACCGATACGGACACGGCCAGCCTTACCAGTAGCGGGTGTTCCAGTGTGCTCGATGATATTGCGTACTACGCAAGTCCGCAGGTCGATTACCAGAACAACAACCATACCAATAACAACACGCTTGCGCAACTCGACATGAACAAGATCGGTCTGCGTGCATGCGATGGCATCAATTCGTTCTTTATTAGCCAATCAAGTTGCGTGTCACCGACGACTAATGATCGTAAGTCATCTGACCCGGGTCCTCACACTCAGCAGCAGCAACAGCCGCATCAGCTGGATGGTTATGTGTCCGGAGCTCTAAGCTACGAGAATTATAGTGCGTCTTCCTCCCCGAATGCGTCCCAGCTGTACGGTGGCTATGAAACGTCGATTGGGCAGACATCTTTAGGCAACTCGATGCCCCATTCCTCCACATCACCCCACTCGACCGATGGACGGATGGTACCGACGACTCAACTGATGACTGGATCCCTATCTTCGTGTGAGCAACAGCAATGCGGTACTACTGTGGGATCTACAGACGTACAGACGTCGACGACAGGCGACAGTGGTTGTTGGTGGAACAATAGCTTCTTCCAAACCACACTGGGTACAACGTCCACTAACTCCGAAGGGTGGAATCAGCCATACCATGAGGGACCGGTAGCCGTCGGTAGTCAGCATCAAAATGCGCTAGAACAGCAATTCTACGGACTGGAGCAATGTGAATATCTCAGCTAGAAAGAAGGAACCGATAAGCGAGCACTTTGTAGATATAAGCGTTGAAGGACGATCTCTCTTGTGTTATCTCTGACCCGTGTTGATGAACTTGCTTTTGTTGATCATACCGTACTGATCTATTCATTTTAGACGTTAGACGTTAAGCCTTTAGCGTTTCTTAGTTCTTAGACTAAGCAAAACTGAACAAAACTGATGGAACGCAAAATCAAAGTACCAAGGTAGGATGAGGTGTGTAGGTTAATTGTAGCGTGTTTGTTTTTCTATATCTATACATTAGCAGATCTTGAGGAGAGGGGTTCTTCCCTCTTGTCCTTTTCGCCCTAAGTGTCCATCTTGCGCCCGGATATAAATATTCACCACCGCTCACTACAGTCTGATTATTTTTAAACCGTACACTGTTGTGCGAGAGTAGAACGAAGATGATGGTGGACACAGTGTTTAGCAGAATGGCTGATTAGTTGTGTAAGGTTTGTTTTGTTAAAACAGTTCTAGTCACTGGAATTTGATTATATTTGTGAAATGGAATAAAAATAATGATATGAAATGTAAAAAAAGATGTATTTGTTTTCTTCTTTTGTTATCCAAATGTTTATTTTTTTTGTGTGTTCTTTTGTTTTCTCATTTCTTTTTAAAGTTTGTATCTGTTTTGTGTGTTTTCTGAAACCTTTTGTTTCCTCTTTATTATAATTATATAAAAAAGAGTTTTTTAAGCACTTTTATACCGGTTACATTCGTTCTTCTATATTTTCTACCCTTTTTATGACTTCTAACACCTTTAAATTCATTTCTTGAAGTTCTCCCTCATCCCAATTCAACCAGTCAGACGCATTTTTAAAATCAATGACATATAATGAGCTTTTATTGGACCAATTTAAAACGGTTACAAGCAACCAAACATCAACATAGCGCAGTGCAGAAAAGGATGAACAAAAAAAAACGAAAGGACATAAACTCTCACAGAAAAAAAAGCGTGTCATAACGGCAGTTTTAATGCCACTTTCCACGATTGTAATGTTGCAAAACGGTTGAAAAGAAAGTAAGAGAGGGAAATGGAAAGCCGAAAAAATCACACCCCTAGTGATGCAAAAAAAAGGTGTCGCAAAAAAAATAAACACAGGGAACAGGAGAAGTACAACACGAAACAGAAAAAAAAGGCCAACCGTCACAGAGAAAGCCGACGAACAGAACCGAACACCCAACAAAAAAAAAGGCTAGGAAAAACGCAAATAGAAACCGAGGCAAACCTAAGGCTTTCACCATATAATCCCACGGCTTTTCCAGCCACCGTATTTTTACACCAAGGGGTCGAGGGGTTGGGATTTGATTAATTTGATCCGTACGCCCCTGCAATTAAGGGGCGAAACTACCAGCAAACCACCACCGAAAAACCCTCGAACACCCTGCTAAACACTAACATACGTTAAATGAAGTGAACCTCATGTTTGTCGGCCCCTGGCGGAGTACTCGTGAGCCTTCGCGGTAAGCGTGGAATCGCTCGTTCTCAGGGTGTTGGACAGGTTTCCATCATTTGCGAGGACATGCGACTGTGAAGAGTTACACCGCAAACGTAGGCGCATCGGAAGCCTTGCTCTAACGAATAGCTGTTGATACGAAGAGCTGAAAGTGTTTGAAATCAAACGCCTAAATTTGAGACGCCTAAGGGGACCGGTAGCGATCTCACGACAATCAGACCTCGAAAGGGAGTTGGAACTATGTCATTTATCAAAACAATATTTATATTTCTATTATGATGGTTGCTCGACAGGCTCGATGACCGCAGGGACGACAAACAGACAGTCCCTTCCATTGCAGCACTCATCAACCGGCGGAAAGGGAAAGCCCTTTTTCCCGGACGCGTTTAGTAGCGGGTAATCGAAGCCGAAACGCGTGCATCGATCAGTAATGATATTTTTTGCACAAATTGTGCTTCGGCTTCGAATTCCCTTGTGGCATATTGAATGGGCTCTTTTCCGGAGTAGGAGAAGAAGCAAAAAACTAATTTGAATACAAATCCTTTTTTTCCGTACAACCAATTTGAGTCTTTGAGAGTCGAGTGAGTGTCGGGGGGTGAATTTTTAAAAGTCGCATTAATCACCCTGATTTGCATACATTACCGATTGGCTTTAAGTGATCGTAGACCCAAACTAGCGAGTAGAGAGTAAAATAGAGCAACAAGCACAGTTTCGATAGAGGTTCGATTACAAACGTAAACGTGCGCGTGCCTTTGGATTTTTATTTGCTCCCCCCACACGAAGGACAAAGCCCGCTAGGGCGATACGAAGGGTGTGAGCGGGAAAATGAAAGAAAAACGTTGGGAAGTGTTTTTTCGAGTGCGTGCATAATTAAAAGCGCAAATATATCATCCCCGTGTCAATGCGAGGTTTACATGTGTTATGCAAATTAGCCTAAAACTGCGCCCGGCTGCACGTTTAGCCGAGGGTTACTGACCGTTTGCTAAAACTGTGCTAAAATCCCAGCTAAAGCAATGAGCAAAAAAGGACAAACGCATTGAGCCTCCAGGGGGAAAGGACAGCAGAAAACGAAGCAACAATTCATGTTTCTGACAGAAATGAGAAATAATTGCTCAATTGCAGAAGGTAAATGTGAAGTCGCTAATGAATGTGAGCCGGGCAGTGACGTCTCTTAAGGGAAGAACAATCGGTTTCGTTTCATTGTTGTGAGGGGTTTGAGTTTTGTGAGTCTTTTGTACAGTAGATTATACGAATATTAATGATATTATTGTATGGTATGGTAAAATAATGTTTGTTTACTTACTTACCTTGCATTACAATCGCTTAGTCGTCTATTCCAGGAGTCCTCTCAATCACGCTTATTTCAGGTTGATCCAGTCATGAAAATATTATTAAAAATATGCAATGATTACGTAATGCTGGGAGAAGTGGGCGAGTAGTTCTTTACAGCTATAGGATATGTAATATAATTGGAATGGGAGTTCATTTGTTTGTAACATAAATATAGAATACGCCTGGAACACGTGATCTTCCTAGTTCTTCAGAAAGAACTAATTTGAGATACCATTCTCACACGTACTTTGTCCATGTGTGGAATTGTCCTGTGCATCGTCAGTTGTGGCAATTCTCTTATGCTCTTGCAGCTCAGTAACTACAGTTATTGTGAAAGGAGTAGGATGCAAAGGATTATTCGTATGTGACAATTCTTCAACTGAGTGAGGACATTGCGAAGTACTATGAACATCAGATATAGCCGATCGGGCTTCAAGTTATCTTTAGATTTCTGGAGAAAGACCAAAGCCTCAACAGTACTATTTACTGACCTATCCAGCGTTGTAGCGCTCTGAGATCTTAGCCATCCGCTAGAGTCCTCTAAACCACACAGGGTAGAGCTCTTTCGTCTACCAATCTATTATCAAGGCCTTCGCTACTGCTCTATTCATTACAATGACTTAAAAGAGTTTACGAATTGGATCGTCCGGTGTCATTCGCAGGACTTAACGGCTCCTCCATTATCCTTCCACTCATAAATAGCCAAACATTCTTCTGATGAAGTACGTTTCGCCAGTTTTGAACAGAATCCAAATCTCAAAGACATTTATGAGTACTGGGACTATATGAGTTGTATACAATCCCTTAATGTACATCAGAAACTAAATAATAATTTTTAGAGAATAGAGATGGGGGGTAATAAATGATTGATCCCACACTTACTTACCTAGAATAGCAATTCCTTAGTCGTTTATGGCTATCCCAGGAGTTCTCTCCAAATCTCGATTCTTTCAAGTTGATGCTATAAAAAATAAATGTTTTATAGTAACACAACATTTCATATACAAACTGAAACTGTTGAACATTGCTAATCAAATGCTAGAACCATTCTCTTATACTCACTTGCCCATTGTATTCGCTATTCTTCTTAATTGTGAGAATTATTCGCTTTGTGTAATTAAAGACATCTTAAGAAAATCGAAGGACCTCTTCGGCGGTACCCTTGAAAAGGAACTGCGCGAACAAGAAGGAACCACCTATAGTTACAACAATCAGGCTATCGATTTCAAACATTTTGTGTAAGGAAAAACACACTATTCCCACTATTCCCCGGCGTGGATGCCTTAATAAGGCGCCTAAGACCGCCGTCTGCAAATGTCGATGCGATTTCCACGTACAAAACAACGCATAATTCCATCCAACCGTGTAATGGCGTACGATACAATCGCAATAAAACTCCAAGAGCCCTCGCTCGGCACAATGCAGTTTGCAGCAGACTCTCGTACCTGTGGACGTTGATGTTTCTTCATCGAACGCTACAAGCACCCGTTTCCTTGGTGACGGAAACCCTCTCCAATGCGTTGTTCGTCTTGAATGGGAAGAAATTTGTGCCCAGCACTAGCGCCGCTTTAGAGGGTCTCAATTTAGCACAAGAAAGTGCGAGAGACCTCCTCAAAATCTAACAAAAACCGCTTCAAAGTTGCTACTGTATCACATGTCTTACCGTGGGCATGGAAGAAGCCCCGTACGGTGGTTGCTAGGGGCGGGTGACTTTCAAGAGGTTATTGTTCTCGCCCTATACCGGCCAACGGGGACGATGATGACGGAGGTCGCCATGGTAGCAGAGTTTGACACTATCGCTTCGCATTATTCACGCACCCGTGGCTGCGGTGAATAGTCGCGTGAAACGGATAGTTTCACTGGAGGACAGGGGCGAGATTCGGGGATTTGGAAGAATGCCAGAACCATAGCCAAAACGTAGCGACCTGCAACAGGACTTGCCGCTTGTGGTTTATTTCCGCATCCGGAATGCAAGATGGGTCGTCTCGCAGAAGGAAGATTTTTATTGCAGATAATAATTTGTATTTAGAGAACTGTTACCTTCAGAACTGTTGGACCCTTTCCTTGAGGGTTTTTTTTTTCTGTTGAGAGCAAAGCGTTTCACATCCGATGTGTTGACTTTGTTGAACGAAACTGCTGCGAGTCTGTAAAATGGTTGTGAAGAGTTTACTCTCCATGGCAACGGCACGTGAAAACTTCCGTCCTGTCAGAAACATTTGGTTTGTTTTGTATGCAAAAAAATGTCCTCTAGATTGGAGTTGGAGAATGAAAATGTTCGTTCCATGT
>AXCM01007729.1:0-14662 GCA_000473375.1 Anopheles culicifacies | reverse complement strand
CGATAATGAATCACTTATCATCACACAAACACACAATTACTAATGCCATTCGATGCCGTGTCGTCCATATGGATGGAGTGTATCCACAAACAACTAAACAAACAAACGAACCAGCAAACAACCAAACGGTTAAAGCAAGGTATGAAAATGCTTCAAATATCATCATCACAATGAGATTATCGCTTTAATTGGTTCTAGCACCCGGGTAACATATTAATGAGCAATGAGCAATAGCGCTAATGAGCTCCGGTACGGTCGGTTCTTTTTCACGTACAAGCATAACTAGAAACGTGCTCTCACCGTACAAGGAAAACATCCCCCAAAGCCGTGTCGAAGTGATGACGCGTACGCGTACCGGGGTGTTTTGCCATTGCTGTTTCTTGTTTGCATTTCTCCCACAATTACCCACGCGGCCACTTAGCAAAAAGTGATTCCAGTACTGAATTACTTGTACTCTGTTCTCCCACTCTCCCCCTTCCCCTCCTCCCTCACCCCTCGCCATCTCTTCTGTGTTGCCTCGTGGTGGTAAGTGGTTTCATCTCATTAGCGCAAAAAGGGCTCGCTCCCGGAAGAACGGAACGGTGGCCACCTCGAGGCAAACGCACGGCCACTAGAATGGCTGAAAAGGAATGGCAGGGCAAAAAAGGTCGAAACCCTGCAATGGGGTACTCGAACATGGCCCCAAGCTGTGAAGAGGGGGGGGGGGATGAGCGTTGAGAACGCACAGTGCAACAATGCATTTGCGTGCAGTAACTAAATGATAACTACTGTCTTCCTGCGAGTTGCCGCTTCATTCTGTCGCGTGTAATAAAATCACTTCAGAGTGAAGAATTCTAGACCGCTGACATCGCGTGGGTTTAAGGAGAACAGGGGGTGGGGGGAGGTGTGCGCCAAGAGCACTTGACGATTTGAACGACATGTCTTTCACACGAGACAGATAATTAAATCAAGCGTTTAAGTCAAGCAACTCCAAATGGTATGACAAAACCTCATCGATTATCCTGTCGCCCTGAGTGCACCTTTCGGGACACATGTCCAGCCGAATCATTAACCTGCTAACTTGCCCACAATGTTGCTCATAATTGGGTAGTAATATTGGCTACTTTTAGACACGAATCTTTATTTTCATGACACATCAACACGCCAGCACGGATGGTACGAATAAGCACGGAATTATTATTCATGGAATAATTAAATCTTTGTCAACGAAAATCTCTCACTCTGCGGCGAACAGAAGCAATTTGTGTGGTTCCACTCATAAACAAAATAGACGAAGTGATTGGATTTGAATAAACTGAGATGCAAATCATTTGCTCATTGTTATGAGAGCATTTTCCAAAAAAATAGATGGTTTTCATTGTTAAATGTCTATAAAGAGAGGAATTAACTCTTCAAGCAAGTCTTCGAGCATGTTATTTGCTAAAATAACTGGATGGGAATAATCTAAGCCACACATACACACGTTAGATAGTTCATTTAGTTATTAATAACGGAACATGTTTGCTGTATTGCTTTTTAGAAATGTATTTTTTTCCTTCAGATCCGCTAACGATCGTATCATATATCATACGGTGTGTGTTTACATCATTTATCTTCTTTTGGCTAGGTTGTTTTCATGTTCACATTTACATCCAGTTTACATTGAACTGTTCGTTCCAGCAGATGTTTAATACTGCTGAGGCGTATGTAGAGGCGTTTGAATGTTGAATAAATATTAATTTCTGCAACTACTAACAAGCACGCCGGCTGGTTTTATGCTAATAACGCTAAGCTGAATATAGTTGTTTCAATGTTGATGTTGATTAAAGAATTCCAGTATTAGTTGGTGTTTTGATTTTTACGCATCTTTTTCTTTGTAATACGCAACACAAATGAACAAATACTTTGGCAATAGTATCAAATATTCTGCCCCTTTTTTAAGGTACCATAACTTCAGGAATTTATAATTTTATTGATTTTACTAAGCTGAATAGTTAAAACTGGTACAGTCGATGTAGAACCGGTCATTGTATAAAGACCAACGCTACTGATATTAAACCACGTAAATGTCAAATCTATACAGCAAAAGAAACCTGACATACCTGATCAGCCTTACGATCTTGAGGTTCGATTGAAGGTAGCGGAAGCAATCTCATTTAGACCGGTCGCTCTGCAGCAAGGACTGATTATTCTCTAACGATGGCAGACATTACCAGAGCAGCAAAGTGTGAGAAAAAAAACCAACAGATCGCAAAACTAGAATTTTTTTTTCTAACATCTGTAGTTCCAAAACCTGTTGAAAGCCTCTACCGTTTTACATCTTTATCTTTATTATGCAACATTTTATCAAATACTATAGGAACAATTACTTTGATTAGTCACTTCAAATCACACCACCGCAACGTGAAAACGACAACTGATAAACGAAACTGCAAACGTTTCGATCGGTTAAGGTTCAGTTTGTCCCCTGCTAAAAGTCTTCTTCGTAACATCAACCACCTTCTTGACCGTGTCGACAAACACACCGGCTATCTGCTCGAACCAGCTACCAACCTTTCCCGACATTTCGTTACCACCTCCAAGTGCCTGGCGCCGAGTGCGTTGCATTTGAACTGACCGTCCCTTTCCCTCTGACTGCGATTCATCCGATTCCGATCCGCTGTGTTCGCTGTAGTCGCTGCTTTGATCGGATGTATCACGCTTCCGACGCATTTCTTCGCTCGGCGGAGTCGTATTTTGGCTACCTCCACCACGGCACGATACTCTACCACCTTCCGGAGGTCCCTTCGGCGATCGCTTCCTGCGATCTTCGATGTCCAGCTCGTTGATCGTCTCCCGCTTACGTCGCTCTTCTGTGGCTGTGATCGTGGTTGTTTCTTCCTCCTGCTCTCGTGGTGGGCCTCTACGGCACGGTGGTGGACCTCGTCCACGGGGACCCTTTTGTGGAGGACCACGGGGAGGATCATCAGTTTCATCTCCATCCGACTGTGGAGTCCGCTTGTTACGGACTGCATTCTCTTTCACAAGCGTACGACTACCTCCTCGGATGGTTTCCAATTTTTCGTGCGTTTTTATTTTCCGATCCGCGTGAAGCTCACTGTCTACCGAGTACGTTTGCTTTTGAAAGCTAGCCAATTGTATCATATCGGGCGAACGGCGACGTCTTTCGACTACTGGTGGGTCAGCTGTTGTTCCCGGTTCAGCTACCGGTAACATTCCAAAATTATTTACATTCGACACCGAGCTGACCTTCACGATGTTGACATTTGTGCCAGAAGGTGACTGCGGTAGTAGACTAACGGCATAGGCTGCACCCAACACGCCCACCGCTCGTCGACGACGCACTAAGTCATCCTCATTTTCTGAAGCTTCCTCATTTGCAGCATCACCAAAACCGGTGTTCACACTTGACCCACCACCGAATTTAAATCCAAACAGATCTAACCAGGTAAACACATGACCACACGAAAAAGAGAAAAGAAAAGGGATGAGTTTATCATGTCACCGTGATATTGTGACATCTGTTTTTCCCCTCACTGACCGATAGAACGCTTCCCTTCCGATTTCATGTTGACACCATGGTCAAGCGCTTCCTTCACTTTGGAAATACCCTGCAACACTACCGCCTTGCCCGTCTCTAAAAGGTCACGCCGAGGTCTTACTGCAACACCGTGTGTTACCTAAAGCAACAGAAGGGTTGTGAATTTGATGGGATAGGCAAACAGTATACCAAAAAAATAAATCATGCGCAATACACTCACTTGAACCAGCAGCAGCAAAGTAGCGCTGGTAAGCAACACACCACCCAACAAGCACTTCATATTTTCACACTGGCAACGCTGGACAACAACTATTCAGCGATACCGTTCGTACTCATCAAGTGTCACCCACTAAGTTGTGCACCCAAATCAAACGGTGCCGGGCTTTTTACCTAACAGTTGCACCAACATCAACAGTGGATCGAATTCTGTACAGCATACCGTGAATATTTGCTATTTATATGGCCCGATCATCTCGGAATGCCACCCGGCAGTACACGCCACCCGATAATATCCGTTCCGAAAGGCATCGTAAGCTACACAAATTATTAAATCACCCACTAGTATCGCTGTTTACTATCGGGGTACTATTGCCCGTGTTCCGGTGTTCTGTGTGCATGACAGATCGCGAATCTACCCACAACACTGATACGGTGTTGGGAAACCGTATCAACTGCCTTCCTGCAACTACTGCTTCATCGGTGGTGGCCTCAATGGGTCAGTTTAATTATGGCACTGGATAAGACCGGTGCTTCCACATGCTGATCGATCACTAGCGCCTGAGCTAAACGCTTTAAGAGCCACGTTTTGGTACGATTTTGGTACGAATAGGTGCTGCTGAGCGGAGGCAAAACAAAATGCATGGGAAGTTATTAATCGCGAAATGAGACTCTGAGGGACAACGTGACCAATATCGATGGAACGGTATTGTTTGTTTGTTTTTTTTTTTTTGTGCAAAACTATTTCCTATAACGTTAACCGTAAATTGCTTTTGGTCCACGTGTAGTGGATGCCATGTTTTACGAGCTAAGTGTTGTTTCATCAGTTACCGTATAGAGCTAATAAATGATGCTGTGTGGCTTGAAAGTTCAAGTTTGAACGTTTGAAGCATTTGGTTTTTTGATGTGCGGATAGTTTACTACATCACAACTGAATTTACTTAATTAATCTGTCTAATTTTAGTTTTTAATTATTGAAAATACTACACTCCAAGACAGTGCCATCAAATCTGCTGCTTCGGGAAGCGAACCAAATTATTATTCGTCACGTTTGATGCGTACAGCACGCAATGCGTTGTGCTCGGTCGTTTTGTTGTAAATGTGTCAAGGTAAACAGGCTTAGACGAACGGTTCGATGCTTTCGGTGCCACGGTATGCTCAGGAATTCCCGTCACGCATCCAAAATTCCAATACTCGAGCAGGAATGTTCTGCTGGCTTGTTTTTCTTCTCTCTCTCTCTCTCTCTCTCTCTCTCTCTCTCTCTCTATCTCCAGTTTTTTGTAGGAGACAGGTTGGCAAAAGATACTCCGGAGATGTCAATAACATCGATAAATTCCCTCAATTTCACGTACCGTCAAATGAGTAGACGCATACCGTCTATACCGTAATGGCGTAGGTTGAGAATTTACTTCGTGTTAACGTAATTTCAAATACCATCATGCATCAAAAGATGCCAAAGAACTATCTCCACTCAGACTAACGAACAAGGTAGAAATCATCACTACATAATCTTTCCTCCCTAGGACAATGGCAGTTCCGCTTGGAATAATTATCTTCAAGTTTGTTTGACGTGCAGATTTGAGCATTGAAAGTTATCAAACACTCGTCTTTAAATAGCTCGTAATCGAATAATTAATTGCATCGATGATTCAAGCAACAAAAACCGTTCCACCATTCTCTCTGTCATCCGGACGAACAACTTCTTCATCATCACTTATCGGACAAGAACACTTGCGCTCGTAATTGAATATGGTGAACGATTTCGGATGAAATCTTTGGCAAGCTTTCTCTTTTCCCAAACACTTGCTGCTGTGGAAAGTAAGCGCTGGTTAGTGGTACATCGATTAACACGATCTTACAAGACGCATGAAGGAAAAAAATGCTCTCAGCTTCGTAGAGCATAAATAAAATAACAACTCCTACCCCGTACTAATGTTGTTGGGCCGACGGTCTGAACCGTTGTTGACATCGACGACAAATGGCACCGAATGACTGACAAATATTGACCAGGCCACACCGAAGAATCAAGAATCGTGCTTCACTCACTCCTCGCCCGCCGTTGCTCGTGTTTGCGGTACTTCGGTACTACGGAATAGTTTGGGGACTTCTCACACCGAGAAGCCGCTTTTCGTTTTACACAAGGGCCCATGTTTAGCGAGTCCTGTTTACAAATACGCGTAAGGAATTGTTTTTTGAGATGGTCTCTTCGAATGTTGCGATAGTGACCTTAAAACATGCCGCGGGATATTGCATAAAAGAATCAAAGAAAGATCCCGAAACAAATTCCTGTTTGTTTGTCTTACCCTCACCATAAATACTAAATAAAACAACAAATAATCAAACCTCAAACAGCCGAACTCTACAGAAGAGTTCGGTCCTGCTACCGGGAGAATATTCCAGAGCGGAGCGGTCAGACATTGAAATGTCTGTTGGTTGATGTGCATGCAGAAAATTGGTAAGAATGTTTGCAAAAACAGCATGCATACATACACACATATACCCCACAAAGACCACATATTTCTTTAAAACAAATATTTACTCCATCATTGTGGCCCGTGACCCGCACGCTTCGACATCTTCCTGTTAGAAGAAATGCCGGTTTGCCGGGTTTGGAACGGCCTCTGTAAACACGAAACTCATCGGCTTTTGCGTCACTGTCGGGGAGCGCGTGTGTGTCATCGCATAAAAATTGATGAGCTTGGCCTGGGTGATTTCGGTAGCACAAAATTGATGCGTCTTTACTTGGCCGTTGTTTATGCAGCTATTTACAGGAATTCGATGCTCGCACATCGTATTTACACGTTTTGCCCAAACATTCCAACATCTCGGAGATCGGCACCTCAACACCACCCGGAAGCATCAGCTGGACCGGTTCCAATCAGCACCTGTTCGATAACAAATTGTGGCCTACTCGATCAAACGCTTCAATCGTTGCTCTGGCAACTGTTTATCCGCTTCTGGAGCTTGCCATTTGTTTTTTTGTTTACACAGCAGAACGTGTTTTGATGGCGAAGTTCAAATTAGGCAGAGGTGTTAGCCACCACCTATCAACAACCCTGTCACCTTTAGGTGTCAGCCAAATTACCTTGTCGTTTTGGAATTTGGGCTTCTAATCTGGTTACTTAAAACGCTTTTCACTGTCACTGCTAAAGCTTTGCGAATGTGTATAAGAAGTAGCCTTAATTTTTTCTTAGTAAATGTGGTCACATCCGCCGACCTTGCCGATATCGTCATGTCTGGTCAGATAAAAATATAAAAAAAACTCAGCCAAGCTGCATGAATTGATCCATTTTGACATAATTACTCCTCACATCGGGTTCTAATGAAATGTTCACCATTCGGCACTGTTGCTCTGTGGACAACCCAATCTGTCAGCAGTCCAGCATCCGACAGACCACCTTGACCTAAGGTCAGCATGGTTACCAATTGGATCGGTGAAAATCATGCCCACATGCGTTTGCTCACCTCGGTTATTCGGTCAAGTCTAAGTGAATTAGTCGGAGCACCCGACCCAACCCACGACAACAAGCTGTGTGTGACCAAGAAAAGCTTCCCTTCTCTCCTTCTCACGCCACCGCACTCCACCTTGAGTCAGTTGACTCATACATTCCAATCGCGCATAAGAATTGCAGCAATTCCGGCGGCGGTATAGTGTGTAGTGAACGCACCTCTACGAACTGACCGCGTGAGATTATTCCGATTTGTCGTCGACGATCCGTGTGGAACGATGCAACGAATGCACTGGACCGAGGCTAGCTTTCTAGGGTATTACCGAACGGATACGACAGCTAGTGCATCCTTAACCTGCTTACCTCACCACGTAAACGGGGCGTTCGAAAGCTAGAAGCGTTCCAATTAAATACGACCTAGAATTGATTTCACCGCTGATGTGACAAACACTGAGAAAGGGATACTGAAACGGACAGACTGTACGATGCAAATTTGTTTAAGAAATATAAATTATGCAATCGACTTTTAATTTATTCTCCCAATTACGTAATGTTTCGCACCTTCCAAATTGTGCGAATAGTTGTTATTTTTTGTTATTTCCGAATCATTTAATTGACTTTTAGTTGAGTTTTCAAAAAATACTTAGTGATTTTGTGTTTTTATGGAACATCCCAAATTTTTACGGCTCTTTAGAACATAATACAACAGCACAATAATAACATATTAATCATTCCATCCATCATTAATAATATCGCAAACAAAAGCTCGATGGACGGAGCTCGATGTGAGAAATGAAATAGCAGCAAAATAAATCCGTTTCCCCTTCGAACCCATACGGTAACCCGTTACCAGCGATGGTAGGGAAACGAAACCACCGAATGGGCTTCATCCCAGTCATTAGCCTCTGTGAAAGTCACCAACCTGTCAAACTTCAGCATCGCAATGCAGCAAATCCGACTCCAAAGCGGCGCACGGCTGTCGCCCATGGTTGTTACCTTGACTTTGAAATCTCGCGCGAGGCCAATACGGGTATGCGGCCACGCGGTTGCGATCGCTTGCAGAACTGACGCACACAAACACGCGGATCGACACGGTCGAGTCTAAAGTTACCGCCTAAGGCATGGCTAGCCGGTTAACGGCACTGAACGCCTTCTACGATCAATGTTTATGTTTGCGTAGAGTGGGAGATTGAAAGGTGGGTGAGAAAATGAGAGAAGGGTGTTTTTTTGTTTTCTTTTCTTCGCTTTCGTAATGCAGTAAGGTTTCAAGTTCAAGTTTCCACATACTGAGCGCTGACGCACAACGTAACACTCCCGAATTACACTAAACGATCTTAGTATAAGCCCTTCAGCATAAGAGTTTTTTAATACGCTTTGGAATTTCATTCTAATAGCACAATGGTAATATACGTAGGCTTATCAATAGGAACAGAGAGGGAGCTTTAAGTTTCCCTCCTATAAACCTCGCTCAATGGTACACATGGAACAAGTGATACACAACACATCGGCCTCCTTTGATCAAATCATCAGATTCCTCACTATCGTTCGGCCGTCATGTACAAGGTCATTTTAAAGCTACTTAGACACGCTTCGCTACCCACCAAGAAGAACCTAAAGTCTTTTTAATTGTTAATGTGTGGAGCAGAGAGAAAAGCTTAAAAATTAAGAAAAAAACGAAACCCTGAGAGTTGAGGAACGTCCGGTGGAAATCGCAAACTTTGCGAAATGGCAGCTTATTTACAAGTCTGAATGTTTAGCTCGTCAGATAAATGCTTATACAGCTTGAAGCGTTCTTTTTTTCGACGCATCCATTTATTACACTCGAGAAAACAACGACAAAGAGACGAAGACTCGCGAATGTTTGAATTGATTTATAACGACTTTGTGATTAATTATTGTTCCGGATGTTTGCAGATATTCCTTAGTAGAAATATTATACTTTCCTCTCCACCGACGTACTGTTCTCAAAGAAGTAAAGTTCTTTGAACCTTAGTTTTTATTAATTATACATCTCTTTCGTAATCAACATCTTTGGAAATCCCGAAAAGATCCCCGGCTCTGTTTTCCAAGGCCATTGCCAAGCTCAGCATTCGTGATAAGCTTCAGATAAATTATTTCTTCCTTCAATGTGTTCTGCCGTCCTAACATCCATCTTCACAATCCTTACGATCACATCCCGCACTGCTTTGCGATTACTCACAGCACGCACTGACCTCATTCGCCGAATGTCAACAAGATCTGCGAAGAGATCAGCCTTTACCTTCCGCACACGGCAAAACACATATTCACATCACAATTTTTACAGCACAAACCTTTTGAATGGCATCTGATAAGCGAAACCTTGCCAGGTTCCTTTTTTTCCTCATTCCAATGGTTTCCAACCACGTTTTGGGTGTTTTTTGGTTTGCTACTCAACACAAAACACCCAACCCAAAATACGATCGCTGTGACCTCAAACACCTTTAGAACCACTTAAGCTAATTAATTACTCCCATCTACAAGATTTGTTTTCGGTTGTGTGCTAGAAACGGGTGAAGCATAGGTTCAAAGAACGCTAAAAGTAGAAGCCAATGGCCACGAAAAATGGTTACACTTAGAAAATTTCAAAAAACTTCACATGAACCATACTTCAACACCAACTGTCCTCAATTAAACGTAGAAAAACTTACCTCGTTTACCGGCGGATACCGTATAGGTGATGTTGTCAAAGGTGACATCCATCGCGGCGAAGGTCTGGCTGCTTGGATAGCACGTATATGGACTTTTAGAACAGCAACGATCGATGTGAGCGTGAATGCACCGGTTGATCAACTTCTAGTATACAGCACTTGTTTTGCTTTCGGAATGTTTATCATTTATCACTGAGATACAACTATCACTGGTTTTGTATTACGCTCACTGTAGTGTCTAAAACATGGCAACAGCCAAACAAGTCTTAACGTCTGGACGGAATATTATTTACAAATACTGTGAATGCTGAAATAATAAAAGAACACGCATTAACTGTTGGAAAGTTCTAAACAGCCCTTGCATAACGTTCGCTCAAATCTGAACAGAGCGTTCGGACGATTCTTGCAATTCAAATTAACTGTCTTACATGTCAACCGCCCTTCATCAACAAATACGTCACACTAACAACCAGGCTCCAGATTAGATTACCTGTTGGATACCGGCGACACAGTAGCAACTGCAATAAGCTGTCCAACAGGCTGAATCTATTACCCGAGAACACTTGCAATCTTTGTCGTGACGTACCCCGTGAAACTGGTTCTACTAATTCAGACTGTTAGCGGACCCGAGCGCGTTCAGCAACAATCTACGATCAGGTGGAAACGGCTTTTACGTAAACGGCAAACCATCATCCCCACATGTTGGGACGCAGGAGCGAAGAAATCGATCAAATCGGTTCACTACCGGGCGTGGATAGTTGCTACTGTTACTAAATTTCCTTCGAATGAATGGTGCACTAATATATTAGTAACTAAATCCTGCAAAATCACTTACGCGATGCGATGTGAGGCACAAGAAACTATTTGCAATATCATAAACATCCAAATTGTTTTAAGTTCTTTAAGAATCCATGACTAAAGTTTCATCAATTAAACTGTTATCTTAGTTTACAGATATCCACTAGCATTTAATTTAAATGTTTCGCTTCTTTCTGACCAGACTAACGAATGAATGCGGAAATCATATCTAACGTAGAACCATACCAAAGGTACGAGCGAGAAATCGTATACACCAAACATCAACAAACGTTCGTCCACTATCGTGAACAACCTGTTCACAATGGTAACCCCAAGAACAGTCATCAAGCAGCAGTAGTTACAGTGGCTTAGGCAAACAAACAGGAAGCACTAGCACACGGGCAAAGTGGCAGACGACGCACAATCTAGTTTGACTAAGCCTTTCCGAACAGACGACTCCAAGGTAAACGTTTGCTGTCGATCGTGTCTGTACGAAGGGATCACACACGACACACTAGGACCTTACTGGTTAATAGGTGCCGCTTAGATAGATTGTAGATCGAAGGTGATCTTTTTGTACGATGAGTGTGATCTTCCTCGAGCGATAGGCTTAACGTTGCTTTGATTAAATTCCATGACTGCTGCTTCCATGACGGACTGCCTGTCCACTGTCAAGCACATTAACAATAAAAGCCTCATATAACACACAGAATGCAGTATCGTTTGCAATTTTACTGCTTTTGCTAACTATCTCCTTAGCAATATCGTTGAGATTGCAATTGCTCATCCTCCAATGACTTGTACATTAAAGTTCTACATTGAGTTTTTTTCACCACATACACACGTCTCTCACAAACACTTCATACTGCGTATGGAAGGAAACGTTTCATTTCGAGTTTTCTTGATGCCCTTACCTACACAAGCTTTCCATGTTTGCCATTTCATCACCAACTATCAAACTATGACTAGCTCAAATGACTAGCCCTCAACTAACTCCGACCGACGTTCCGTACCGAAACCAACGATCAGCCTTGTCTGCAAACGAAAACCGCTACCGCTCTAGCGAAGCGTGAATCACTACGACGTCCTCGAAGCTGCGAATGTGTACCGAAATTTTCGACATTCAACCTCGAAAGTTAGTCTAATCTAATTAACAACATTTGCCAGTTCTAGGTCAGAACGGTCGATTGGATTTAAGAAGAAAGCTTTATGCCCAACTCTACACACATGTAAGGTTGGAAGGCAAGGTCCTACCCTATGGGATCTTAACTACCATGATCCGGAAGGTCGCTGTTGGATACGGTAAGTCTAAGATACGGTAAGACTATCCGGATACGAAAAGGACACAAATGAGGTTAAGCAAAAAACCGCAAGAAGGCTGTAGATGCTGTAGAGTATTACTGCCTGAATGCATGGTACAGATCTTCCGGCGTAGTACATCCGCTCAAACGTCTTGGCTTAATGATAACAGGCAGCGGCCCAGTTTTGGGGTAGTTCAGAACGATCGTATAAGAATACGATGCGTTATCGGTAATGCACAACTTTCGCCTCGACACGTAGGACATGTCCCGGGAACGAGGTCACATTGTACACTTTTTTATGGCAATGTAGGTTTACTCCACAGTGTAAGTTTCAAATCAATATCAGCAGCGATGTGTACACCAACACGACGCACCAGCACCACCGTTCCGATTAATTATTCACTGTCATTCTCGTACGTTCCCAAGAAAAGGAGTCCATAGGGGCAAAGAGCTAAACCTTGGCACAAGACACTAGAGCTGGCTATGCACCAGGAACAGGTCTTCTGCTATCGATTGATAGGGTGCGTGGTACCAGCAACAGCTGTGCACGACCGCATCATCCCTCAGTGGGAATGAGAAGACACTTCATCGTGCAATATGCATCCGTGTGCCGGTTGAGTTCGACGGTGGCAATATCAATGTAGAGCATTAGGCTTTTGATTATTGAATTTATTTTTATAAACTGGCACTGTACACACCGTGCCGTCACGGAAAAAAATGATTTAAGTCAACATTGAATCATCAGTCGTACGATCACACTCTGTAGCATCGCAGACTTGCTCCAATTCGGAAGAGTAACATTTGTTGTTAGCTGATAGGAGAAAAAAAATAAGCACGGTTTCTCGATCTTGCTCTCGTGCTGTTACTGCTTCATCACTTGACGCGATGTGATATCGCGTGTCGCAACCTTTAAGCGTTACTTTTAATTCAATTAGGCAAAATTGTTCTTTCGCACTCTGCTCCCCGAGGGCCACGTTCAAACGCGTTAAACGACGCGCTACCGAGAAGATCACTCCCTAGATACTAGCAATCACCGAGTTGACGGTTTGAGCAATGACTCTTACGACTACGCACGCCACCGTGTGACAATCGTTTGGAATTGTACGCGATTACCTGCACTAAAAATACGACACACATTTCCCTACAGTATCAACGATCAGCGACGGTGCATCACTTGCGATCATCAGTGCCACTAGTGCAGCTCCCATGCATTACCTTCTTAGCCGAAAACAAAATGTTCGCGCTACGATTCTGTTTCGTTGCTTGCACTTCCCACAAACATGTACGATGATAATGATGGCAGGTACACGACGATAAGACGGCCGGACCACGAGGTCTTGCGACGGACGTCTCGTCCGGTTTAAGTTTACGCGAGAACTGAACAACCGCGCCAGTTCCGATCGACAGCTGACCTGTACCGAGTGCGCGATTTCTCAGACCGGCTGTGTACGCGGGCGAACGCCTCTAGCACGCGGTGGTAACCACTGTCGAGAACTTGGGCAGCGAGTGGCACTGTGTTTTCGCACTGCTTGGAGGATTGGCTTGATCGACGCAAAGATGTCGTGCTTTGGAACGCTATCCCAACAGGTTTTCATTCCTGTTATTTTTCTTGCTCTAATACTCCATCCCACACGACTTCTAGAAGTACTTTTGTTGCACAAAAAGAAAAGATGGAGTTTTGCATTCAACCTCAAGTAAACACTTGTCTCAAACCCCCAAGAACCGAGTGCTTGGGTGATCGTTTTATTTATGCACCCCATGTCGATAATGGAAGAAAAGATCAATCATACAAATGATGAGATTGATAAACAAAACACCTCTTTCGAGCCTCAGAGCTGTTTTATCTCTGCCTTCGACCACAACATTTAAGCGAAACGTCGTACAAAAATTATAGTATTTCCGCTGACGGGTTGACTTGTTTGGTTGTCGCCAAAACATCCGAAACCGGTATAGCTGGTTAATTTTTTGGCGCCGCCATGTGTTGCAAAAAATGTATGTGTTTTCGCTGGTGGACTATTTTTGGCCAGGCCCTCGGGTGGCGTTGTGCGTTTTTAGCCAGTTCCGCGAGACGGTTATCTGGCACACTCTTAATATTTCCGTAACGGTAAAAGGTGCTATGACGCTATGAAGTGAAGAGAATGTTTACCAAAAACCTATCTGTTTTGCCATCTTTTTTTCGGCCGTTAATCGTGGAATATGTTTCTTGGACTATGTAAGTTGTAACTTAAAACTTTAGCGTATTGTAAAAAACAATTAACACCTGGAGACTTAAATGACAAAAAAAAGGAAGAATGCCAAATGAACATTCCGAAGTGAGTCGCAAATGTCGAAATGGTGAATCATACATCAATTTAAGAAAAAAAGCAGATGTATGATTCATTGAAAGCTCGAACAAGGAGTACTGTTAAACATTCTTCAGTCAACGTGATCCTCTCGAATGATCTCCCCTTGATCATCTGCTCTCCGCTACTGATTGTTCAGGCGTCCTTTTGCTCTTCACCAAGAAGACTGGATCTCGGATTAATACGTTCCAGAAAACGCCATGACCTTGAACGGCCCTGAACTTCTTGACTGCTCGCGCAACACAGGAACGATACGTTCAGGGGTCGTTTTGCTTTTAACTAGGCATATTGTATCTCGCGTCAAAACGATCCAGAAAGCGCATTGAAGAAAACCTGTCCATGACCATGAACCCTCCCTAAACGTGAC
>AXCM01007728.1:0-12878 GCA_000473375.1 Anopheles culicifacies | reverse complement strand
GGGCAAGATCGTATCCAGGTTTCCATACTTGGGGGAGCTCCAAACGAAAAAGCGTCTCGCGCGCGCTCGCTCAAAGATCGATGATGAGATGGGGTTCGTTCCTTTAACATTTTTTACTTGGTCGTTTTTTCTTCTTCTTGTTACACTTCTTGCGCTTGTCACTATCACAGAGTCGCCCACCTTCCCCCCATTTTTCGGCAAGAAAAGGAAAAGTGTCATTAATCAAAGCCCGACTCTCTTGCTCCACGGGTTCTCGATCACGTTTGGACAGACACTCGTGCGAGTGCGCGGTGTCGAAGCGGAACGCACACATTGTTCGGTGCTTCCGCACACCCGCACGCGCGTCATGTGCGGGCGCGGTAACGTTATTGATGAGCTGTGGAAACGGGCGTCTTCCTTGCCGTGCCGTGAAAGAAAGTGCCATGTTTGTGCCACGGCCTATTTGACTTCTTGTTTGTGGGGAGTACGATGGTTCCCTTACGGAAAGCTTCTACCACCACGGGGAATCCTGTCTAAACGTTCTAAATTTGCCTATATCTGCTGACAAAATATTTACTCCGGGCGTTGTTGAATGTTCGTAAGACACAGGGTGTTTCAAAACCCTCTTTTTTCGATTTTCCTCGAAGCTTAACACCACACTTTAATGAGCAGCTCTCTAACTACGCTAAAACAAAAACCAAAAAACGCCCTTTACGCCATACTTTAACGCTCTAACCGCTCGCCAAACTGTGCTTTACTCCATACAGGCTAATAGCAGTATCTTCGTGCAGTCGCAAACCGATTTCATCAATGGCACCACAGCGGTCGCGAAGAAAACCGAAACCTGCATCGGACGGTGGGAGCACGGCCACATAGAACCATTGCAGATACAGGTAGGGTGTTAATGCATTACCATCTTCGCTTTCATGACTTTTGGTTCTCTTCGCAAAATCTTCTAAAATATTAGCCATTATAATGCTGCGTATTATATGTGACCGTTTTATAGCAAGGAGCGCAGTCGGTGGCACATGTTGCTTAAACTTTGTACATCATCTTGCTAAATTTATCACAAAAAGAGTTTTTTTTTTATTTAAAAAATACTCAAGCACTTCTTCTCCAAGACTAGAAGATCCATTTCGATTCCATTTAGTAAATGTTGCATATGTGTTGAGTGTATGTCTTTTGGTTGTTGCATATTGTACATTAAATTCATCCATCTTTGAAAATGAATTAATAATTGATTGGATGTGCCATTTCATATAACGAATTATCATATCCTGTTTTTGTAAAACTGAGGGATACGATTGATTGGTTAAAATATGCTGGTAAATAGATAAAATGCATTATTGGACATAGGGGAGACTGTTGTTGGGGCGTAGATCAAAACAATTCTCGGCCATTTTGTTTGCCAGCATATTACGCATAAAACAAGGATTTTATCTATCTATTCTATGCTTCATTTATCATAAAACTCATTGGATTTTATCATACAAAAATGCTTTATCTTCGTTCATATGTTATTAACGAACGTTTTCCATTCATTTTTGTGTGTTCGATTTTCGATTGTGTGTTTGTTTGTTTGTGTGCTTTGATTGTTCACTGGTTTTTGTCTTTAATTTTCACTTTCGAATTTACTGTTTTCTTTTCTGAATGGAAATTCGAGTATTACAACCAAAACAAACAAAACTATGTGACATTCGTTGTGTCATTGTGTTCGCACTTGTTCTCGATGCAGGTACCGACGAACGCATTTCTGCCCAACGTCACTACCGGCAGCTTCGCACTCAATTCCCCCGAGAGCGCTAGTTTCGGCGAACGATTGCCGGTCGGTGGAGGTCACCAACCCGGTGACAGCCTGCACCATTCGTACCGCGCATTGAAAGCAGACGAGAACGGCAACCATTACGACGCGTTCCTTCGCAGCTACTGCATCGGGCGTGAGTACCATCACCGCGAACAGTTGCTGGCGTCGGTTGGAACGGACGGCTGCAAGTCGCAACCCGCCGGTGATGGGAAGTTTGGTCGGGAACAGTCGTCCCCGTACGCGACTCGTTACGATTCGACGGCACTGCTAAGCCCGACATCACCCACCACCGCATCGCCCCACGAGTACGGTAAGCTGAAGCGCAAGCTACACACGCTGCTGCTCGAAACGGGTGACCCGCACGGTGTCGATGATCGATCGGCAACAGGGCATCCGCACACGTCACACACTCCACGGCAACCGGGTTCCGGTCCGGATCAGCGTCACCTTGAAGCTACACCAGCGCCGCCAGAACTCGCGAGCGCCCAGCAACCTGCAACCGTTGATCGGCAGCAGTGTGCCAGCACACCAACACAACTGTCGCAACCGCCGCCGCCGCCACCGCCAGCGCCATCGAGCGAAGCTGTCAATCATAGACCACGGCGCCGCTGGGCAGCATTACATTCGGCACACGCCAAAGCGAACGGCACCGAGCACCGTGCACCGACTCCACCATCCCGAGTGACCGACCGTCCTGGTGGTGGTGTTGTCGAGCCTGCATCTGGTAACGCTTCGTCCGGTGCTACTTACCGACCGAAGTCACCGGGAGCAGCGCTGCGGGCGGTGCAACGTCTTCCGAAGAAGCGACGCTCGATAAGAGTCGATCGGCTAGACGACTCTGCCACGGCCCATCGTGACACGGACAGCAAAACCGTTGTTCACGTAAGTGTAATTTGTCATGTGTTTTTTCGTTTCTATTCGCATCCTTGAACATAATTGGCAAAAGCAATTGGCAAACCGTGTGCCGGGAAGATTGTCGTCTAATGTACATTAGACGGAAGATTTCCAAACAAAAATTTTTGGAGTAAGCAATCATGATCATCATTTTTTATTTAAATTGCGCTTGATCATCTCATCTTCATAGAAGTAAAGATCCTTTATAGGTTAACAATAATCCCCTAACGAGCAGCTCAACTTCAGCAAACCTCACACAAGAACTGGTTTTTGGGCAGAGAGTTCCTGAGCTGGAAATTGTCATTGACGAAAAAACTGAACAAAACCAAAGACCAGAGACGTTTGTCTAACTACAAAACTTAATGCAAATCAGTGGTCTTGGAATTCTGGAAAAGATGTAATTAATGTTTTGCACTGGGGGTTTTGCTCGTACTGTTCTGTGAATGTTGTGTATGTTTTTATGTGTACTGTACCACTTCTGCATCTCGCCACGTTCGTACATCATTTTGGTAGGACCTCTTTTATTTCTCGCAAGCCAAACCCCAATATCCCAGCGCACCGACGAGTAGCATAGTATGTCTGCTCATGCTGCTATTTCCATTCTTAGAGCCTCTCGTTAAGGAAATTATACCCAAAACCGTATGTCACAATGTGTGTTCCGTGTGTTTGTGTGTTGTTGTTTTATTTATTAGTGCATCGTTATGTCACTCCCATTAGGAATCCACTGCATACCGAACCTTCCACGGCACAATTATAAATTCACAACCGAGTTGAACTCTCTTTGGGAAGAGGCACCCGTTTGCAAAGGCGAATGTGCGAATTCCAAAAAAAAGTTGCAACCGGGAAAACATGCATGTCATTGTTGCTCTCTGTGGTGGCTGTAAGTTCCAGCGTGGAGGTTCCAGTGAGCTATTGCATAAAAACTGCAGTGAAAGCGGAAGAGGTTCTTGAGAATCGGGAATTAATTCCACCGATCGATTCATTACATCTCGCACGGTGGGGGGAGAAGTGATGATACTCCTCATGTCTGAAGACACTTGGAGTGTCCGTACCTCAAAACTTCCCCGTATCATCCTCCATCTTCACCTCAATCGGGGGCATTTTATTTCGTGTAGCACTTAGTAACAAAAGGGAAAACCTTTCGACTTCCTCACCACGGCTTGTACGTATTTCGTATTCCATGCATTCGTGGAGTTTTATTTTGTAAAGTCCTCCAACTCTTTCACTCCTTCTCGGAGTGCCCGGAGACTGACCGATGCAATGGAGTTGGTTGTTAATTTTTTAATTGCGTTCTTCGCATAGCTCATCGCATACGGGACAAAGCTGAAGTACGACGAAGTACAGGTTCTTTTTTTTATGGTCCCCTGAATTGTCAAGCCTCATTGACTATTCCGTCCTCTACGGGGGGCTGTGTTCGGGGTGTGCTAAATTATTATGAAACCGCTCAGTACACCGCGCCGTTGACATTGGATCGTGATATTCTCCGTACGCCAGCTGCTGCATTTCGTTTGGTGCAATTGCAACCCACTGGGGGCACACATGTGGCACATGATATTTGTCTGTGTGTCCCGGTGTAATCTCGCAAGTGTTCATTGGTAAGCTGGTAAAAATGATTTTACCTGTAATCTCAAATCTTTGCAACCCGCTATTTTTTGTCTTTTATTTATTTCGTTTGTTAATGGTATTTGTTGTTACGCGCGAGGTACGTGTAATGTAAAGCTGAATCTCACGATCATTAAACCACAACCGTAAAGCCAATGGTGATAATGCACTTTAAAAGCATGACGGATTAATTCAATCTTTCGTGTAATGCTTTTGGTGCTTCATGGCTGTGTTTTTTTTTTTTGTTTTTCGTCCGCCCCATTAAATGCATCACACTTGTGACTCCACTCCTGTGGCTTGAGGTGGTTTTATTGTGAAAAGGATGATTTTCACTTCGTTTTTTTTCCACTTCAAGATATCACAAAAATATCAAAATACATTTTACAATAAAAATGAAAACCTTTTAGGAATGGCCCCACCAGCATTGGCCCCCATGAAGATGGGTGTGATAGTTCATATCTGTGTTGTGTGTTGCTGATTTTGATTGTGCTGAGCGTCGACACAAGCAAAAACCCACCATGCTTTAGATAATGTAAGATTAAGGTTGTGCCTTTTTTTATCACTTTGTTTTATGGTGTACCTTGCGTCATTTTCCCCTTTCAGCGGTAGTGGAGTTTTGTTGAAAGTACACCGGTCAGCATCTCGTGCCTTCCGGCTACGTGGTGATTTTGATTAATTATTTATAAGAGCCCATCGCTAGTGAGAATGCATAAGGAAAGGAAAACGTAACACAAACCACCGAAGAGGTGATCACGGAAAGAAAGTTATCCATTCGCCATTGTTTGTGGTGTGGACACTCGAGGCCACACACTCACTGTACCGTTTGTTTCTCATTAAATATGTAAGATTCACCGAATGATTGTATTTATGGTCAACCAAACATTGCTATGCAGGGAGTGGGATTTGGGTGCATTAAAATAGGCAATAGTTTGGTGTGCTGTAAAGGTACGCGAGTACTGAAACTTATATCTAACAAATCACATTGGAAACTATAAAGAAATAAATATTGTTCATCAACTTCCTACTTTTTTGGTTGAAAGTATTATTAAAAGTATCGTTTTGTTTTCGTTACAGATCAAACGTGAACCGTGCCAGGTGTCGGAAGTGACGACATCCAACAGCTACGAAGCGACCGCCAACTCATCGGCCCTGAATGCCATCATAAAGATTGAAGCATCCTCACCGAAGGGCTTGACGACTGCCGGCACCACTAGCGGCAGTGTCTCCAATTTCCCCAGCAGCTCAGCTGTTGCAAGAAGCAACCAGCAGCTGCTGGCTAGCCACAGTGCTAGCGCCATCATAAGCAACGTTACCGTCGGTGGCAGCAGCAGTGGTGGTACCGTCGGTTCGAATATCGGCACCAGCGGAGGTGCCAGCGCCAGCTCGAGCACCGTCGCCGCCACGATGGAACAACTCGGGCTAGCGTCGGCCACCAACAGTCAACAACCGCCCGGCACGACGACGGCGACGGCTGCATCGGCCGCCTCCATCCCCGTTGGTATTGCGGTCGCCCGCCAACGGCTGCAAGAAAGTTCGGCCACGCCAGCGCCCCAGCTGCACCAAGGCAAGGAGCTGAATCGGTACGGGCTAGGGCTGACAGCGAATGGTGGCTCCTTGAACGGTACGACGGCTGATTTGGGTACGTGTCTGTTAGGAATAGCAACAAAACCCGAAACATTTACTCACGTGCACGCGGAGGTCAAAAATGCTGCCGTTTAATAGATATCTTTACGCGAAACAAATGCATCTCCTTTTTGCTTTCCAACCAGTCTTGTACCATTATGCTTCTCGCCATTCATCGTAAAAGGCCCCCAAAACAAGGCTCTCCATAACCAGACACACATAATCCTCATTATCGATCAATCATTCATTGAATTGTTTTTTGTTTTCTCTTTTTGTTTTCTTTCACCGCCGGGAACGATTCAACGGCGATGACGCTGATGCATTCTCGTGCGGGACCCATTCATATGCGCACCGCGCACAACGGCAAAACGATACATCAACTGCCCGCTCGAACGCAATTCATCGCTCGCTGCTCCAACACATCGGCTTTAACCGCGCCACGCACCAACACAATCGCTACGGTTGACACGCGATCAACGCTCTCGTACGTACGCACGCACGGGCAGGCTGCGCAACGCCCGGCCTAAGCCAGAACATGTTTTTCACCGGCACCAACTCCACCATGATTCCCCTCGCACCGGACGCGGTTGCGATGGGCGTGACCAATGCGGCGGTCCAGAACGCCGTCCGTACGCCACCCGCCCTCTGGCAGTATCCTGGTAAGTAGACGCACTTTCCACACGGTACGCAATTCATCACACCTTGTGAAGCCCCACTTGCGGCAGGAAGCATCCCCGGTATATCCTCCGTGACAGGCGATCGTTTTCCGTTGTTCCGTTTTTTTGCTTCTAAATCGAAGGGTTTTTTTTTGTTTTGTTGCATCGTTCAACGAGGATCGAAGGGTTTCTTGCATCGGGTTGGAGCACCATTGCTCCTCCCATCGATGAATGCGCCAATCGGCAAACACGAACGATCGCGTGAACGACCAAGCGTCTCCACCTTCCTGTGATGAGCATACGTTCACCTTGATATTTATCATGTTCAATGGAGTGGAGTATTAGGTTGTTAATATTAAGATGAATCTTAGAAAAAAGTAATTTGAAATTTATTATAAAAATCACTATTTTAATTTTATTTTATTTTTATTTTTTATTTTCATTTATTTTTATTTTTATTTTAATTTTAAAAATTTTAATTTAAATATAAAAGTCCATCAAACTCCATCAAACCTTACAAAGAAATACTGTTTACCCTTTTTTACGTTTCGCACTTCGGTGGAGACGACTTATTCACACCTTTTAGCGATTTACATCTCCACAATCTGTTCGCGTATTTTTGAATATATGTGTGTGCGAGGACAAAAACTCCCCCCCTTTGCTGTATGTGTTCAATTGGTCACGCGAAAAGCACCCAAGAGCAATAAAAATGCAGCACAGCGTGCGGACAATAAAATTGTAATTAAATTCTCGATTTAAACCGCATCCAATGAATAGGGAAGGCGGTTGGGTGAAACGCATGACTGGCAGCGGAAAAGGCGCGTCATGAATATGCATATATGACCGCTTGTGATGGACAGTGGGTGTACTTGGATGTAGGTTAGAGATCTCATTGCATTAAATCTTCTTACATTATCCAAAGATTTCATTACCTTGCTAAGCGCACCTTCGGAGTGCGCGTCTGTGTGCTAGTTGCAGCAATATTACTCGTTTATTCCATTAGCATGTGAGTTTTTTGTTTCACAGCAATAAATGCGATTAGTGTGTGGGATGATTGAACAAATATTCGCCCGAACGAAAATCAAAACCTTTGCCCATTGCAGAGTTTTTGTTTTTTGTGTGTTATGGATGGATGGGAATTTATTGCACAGTCTCTCGCTGGCTAAACATTCGACACCAGCCGCTATCATTCCGGTTGCCGGTTGCTGATCTGCAAACCAACGTTTTCGGCGCAAGCTTCCAGTTTCGGGCGCGCTTGCCAATCTACATGACATTAACATATATTTAACACAACATTTAATCTGAAGGCGGCAATTAATTACATCATCAGAGTCGGCGCCCGGCCTGGTTGCTGTTGCTCCTTTCGTCGCTTTGATGTGTGATGTGTCTGTCCCAGCACCGGCAACGAGATCCGGCTTGGAGGATGTGGTTCTGAGGGTATGGCCTATATGGGCGCAGCAACAGACGGCTGATGATTACAAACTAGGATCGCAAGATGAATGTAATATATTTCTACTTCTAAAAATTCAATAAAATACGTCAATTGGCAAGGAAAGATGGCGGAGGAAGAAAACGAGAGACAGAGGGTGAAAATAAATTTCCAAGAAAAACGTCACAGAAACCTGCCGGTATCATTATTTCATTAAGAAAAATGTTCATCATTTCACATCAGTTCGTGCCGTTAGCCATTGCGGGCCGGGGCATTTCATTCCCCCGGGGGATGTGTTGTGTGAACCCGCATAATTTTACACATACACACGCAACGTTATGGACGGCATAACGAGAGGGCAAAATTAATCTAAAGTTAATGAAAATGACTGTTTTGCATTTTGTCGTAAAAATAATGGAAGTGATAATTTGGCTGGAATTCTGTTAAATATTTTTGGAAGTAAATTCCTCCAATGTCTGAAACTTTTTGATCAACTTTTGGATAAGATTTGCCCTGACAACTCAATAAAGAGCAATTGCCTGACAATGCCTTGTATCGAGAGAAGCCATTCGTGGACTTAAATGACAAATTCAATGAGTTCAATTACGCTACCGTACGTACGCATGGCAACATCATCAATACACACCGCCGTCATGGCTTTATTATGCGATTGAATACGAAACCTCACTTGAGCAGAGAGAGAGAGAGAAAGAGAGTGACAAATAAATGTGCTGCATTGTGAACATTTATAATTGGAACGGATTTACCGAACATCAACAACAAACCAACTGGCAGGATTCACATACAGACTCGCACCCAAAAACTACACTCCCAGCACCCAGCGGGGACAATTAGAAGCCGCCGGTTCAGCATTGCAGTGAATACATTTCGCTCAAAACCACAAAATGATTATCCCCTTTTTTTTTGTTTCTTTTGCTTCTTTGCCGAGGGTCGCATCATCGATTGACGCTGATAAGATTTCACTTGCCGTCAAACGTTTGCCGTCCCCTCGTTGTTGTTGTCGCACTGTCCCTTATCTCAGCGCGCTGTCATTGAGCTGCTGAACGAACGCAAAAAAGGGGGAAAAAACAATATGCACCCATCGAACGATGCAAAGCCTGTCACTCAACCGAGATTTCATTAATTTTCACCCATTTAAACCCAAATCCCGGGCACAACTGGAAGAAGCCCAACATTGGACAATGTTCTCGTTCCATCAAATTATCGTCGACGAAGAATCAATCCTTATGTGAGCGTTCGCCCGCGCGTGTGTGTATTGTTCATCAATTTTCTTTACCCCATCGCGCGAGGGTTGTCTGATTCCTTGATTCGCTTCGGCAAAAGGGTACATCCTTACGAACAGCACGTTAGCACAAAAGGGGCTTCGTGCCCGTTCCGTTCCAAACGGCATGCCGAATGCATGGATTTGATGCAATGAATAAGCATCTCCTGTCACATGTTTCCTCCGTCACCTCTCTGGATCTGTGCATGAACGCCACATGACAGCCGGTTTTTAACTTGGCGGTGTGAATGGATGGACAACCGAAACGGAACGAGCCCGGTGTGCGTATCAAAGACAATTATCCACATCATAAATGTCACATTGATTTGTTTCGATACTCTCGAACGTTTCCAGGCGCGGAGGTGTAGTAGGAGATGGTTGCCTGGCGCTACACACACTGTTGACGGTTACTTCATTAATCGTCTAATCGACTGCTATCACCTGTAATGTCACTGCAACGTGTTTAACGACACATTAAAGCGATAGTTTATGTCACCCTGGATGATTGAGAAGTGGTCGGAGCGCTTTAAAGTGCATTTCCAAAAATAAAAACAAAAAAGTCGTTCAATTTTCGTTCTAAAACATATTCATAACTCAATGCCTAAGTAAGCCCACTTAATTGTGCTGACTGTGGCAATAAATTTCCATATCTTCATTAAAGAGCTATCGGTGCTGTCGGTCTTTCGCCAAACTCGGAGCTATATTGTTAATGGCTTCTCCGTAACAAAGGAACCAAAAAATGGGATATTTTTGGTCTGTGTAGCTAAGTAACTTTCAGTACTTCTGTTGCCAAATTACCATCGTCCTCACTCGTACTATCTATCATAATATTGTCTCGGCCACCGACACACCGACCAGGGGATAAAGTTTCATCAATATGCCATAAAACATTGATTAGCGAATCTTTTGTCCCTGATGGAGCTGGCGGGAGGGGGGATGAGACTTTTGTTTTAAATTAGATTTTTCCATCCAAAAGACAACTTTCCCTCGCCAATCGCCAAACCAACGTTTAGTGTAATATTTGGCTGCCGGAAATGAAAAGGTCTGTTCGTACTTATAAAGCAAGAGAAGAGAAAAAAAAACAAAACACGACAGTCCGAACATCGAACGGGTGGACGACGGTCCAGTGAGCTCGTCCAAGCGTCCAAACGCAAAGAGCCGACGCGTCGACAAGTTTGAAAACCGTTGGGCAAATTAATCCTTTATTGGATTGGATGCCCCGGTTGCCCCGGGAGATGCCCGGTCCGTGTGCACAGGTGGACACAATAGCAAGGAACGGAACCCGGGACTAATAAAAATGGCACTCCGTTTGCTGTGTTTAATTCCAGCAAAACACGAAATGTGGGGAAAATATTGTCTGGAATTGGAATTTGGTTGGGAGGTTTGAGACCCTACTGGATGTCATGTCTTTTAGTGAAAGTTTAACCGCTTGCATGTCTGCAGGGGCTGCTGGGTTTGGTGGAACCGGACACTCGAAATATTGTTGTCAATGGTTTTTCTCCCAATTAAAATGGTGGTGGTCTTACTTGTGCGCTGGTGGCGGAAAAGCAAGAGTAACTTTGAGGCACGTTCTTGTGTCCGAAGTGGTCAAGAAGTTTCGTTAGGAATTTGTACCGGCTGGTTGGTTGGTTTAGAGGGATTTTGTGGAATACATTTGTTTGGTAAATATAGGATATTTATATTTTAATTTCCAAATCGAAAACTACAAAATAGCATACTGACTTTAAAGGAAATAAAATTTGAAACTTTTGTGTATTTTTAGGCGTTTTGGGTACAATTTGATTCCATTTTTTAAAGCCACTTGGAACAATCAAACGATGCAACATCCAACCAGCTGCAGTTTACGTCCTGAAAATGGCCCATCCAGCAGCAATAAAGCGATCCTTCCGATGCGCACATAGACAACGAAACTCAAACAGACAAAAAATCGCTTCTCAGTGCAGGTGCACCCAAATAGCGTTGTAAATTGATGCGCGTTAAGTAACGAAACGGACTGCTTGGGCAATAAAGCTTGCGGGCCCATCAGCCAGCCTGCACGTGCCGTACCGTGTGATCCGTTCACGATATACACCCAACCTATCCAATCCATCGGCAAGAACATCAAACAGTCTCTTCCGCCGTCTTTAATCGTGCTGTCGGGATTTCTGATGCTGTGCAGCTAGGCCTACCAGAGCACGCAACGCCAGGAGGTACCCTGGCGTAGAATAACCAATTAAGTGTAATTGGAGGCAGTTACACTGTGCTATGAGTGCTGCTGATGCTCACGCTGGTACGGCAGAGCCGATACTTACTATCGCCTTTTTGGGGGCTAGGCATTTAATTGCATCACCTTCACTCTCAGTGCTTTTCGATCGTTCCGCGCTTGATAAAGAAATGGTCTCGCACGCTTACGAAGGATTGCAAATTATTTGAACAGTGCTGCAACGTAAAGTGGTGCTTCCTTCGAGAAATTTAATCCTTGCTGCAGCTTAGCGATGCAATTATACACGTTGCAAAGCACTCCTCTGGTATCGGGACTAATGGACATCAAAAGTCCCTTGTTTTCTCACTCCTCCATTTCGATGTGTTCATAAAATTTGATGAAAGCACTATTTGCGATTAAAAGATAAAATAGATGCTCCACTCTACAAAAAAAAAAACGCACCACTTTACGAACACGAGGAAATAGTTACATCATTTTAGGTGGAGCGCAACAAAGAACGACCCCGGGATGACATTTATTGGATTGTAGTACTACGCGATAAAAAGGACAATGGGTGTGTGTGTGCCAGAAACGGACACGGAAATGGTCTCGTAGCTGTGGAGAAGCCTATTTTCGAGCGACAGGACTTCGTCTGCCTCGCGTTGCACTATTCGTGCATGTTTTTTTTTGCTTTTGCCGTACTTCAATTCTCCGTCGTTACTTGGCACTGCTGCACAATGGCTATCTTCGTTCGGAGGAGGTGGTGGTGGTGAGTAAAAATTGGAACCACTCCAAGCACACGATCATAAACGTCGATCGATTCAACCCATAGTTTCCCATCGAATGGGCTAATGATTGTTGTAGGAAGCAAAGGGAAAAAAAACCAAGCGGCCCTTCAAAAAAGGCGACCTTCAAAGAGCTCTGAGGCTCTATACCGCTGGAGCTGGAATGTTTTTCTTCCAGTCGTCTTCTTCCCATTTCAGAGCACTAACTTTATCTGATTCGGGTGCACAATTGTCTGGAAAAGTTATAGTTCCACCACCATATCCCCAGTGACGTTCTGTAAAAGCTCCATCTTTTTTTTGTATTTCCACTTCTTCCTTAGCGTTCGCGCGTTCGGCCGTTAAACGAGTTAGCTTTTTTTTCTCTCTTAAACGGTAGAACACTTTGACCAAAACTCTCCGGTGGCGGGGAGACAGTCGAGGAGGGGAGGGCCTTTTTCGAAGACGAGTGCCACTAATTTTTATGATGCTATCTCTGGCCCGTTTCGATTTCATTCCAAAAACCGGGGAATAGAGCGGCTCTCTCTGTGGTGTTGATTCTTCCTTTTTTTTTGCCCTTTATTAAATCGCTTCATGGGGCCACGACGGGGTGATTTTTGGAAGATTTTTATGTCTGATTGCATTACTTCTCATATCGTGATGTTG
>KI424647.1:0-11627 GCA_000473375.1 Anopheles culicifacies | reverse complement strand
TAAAGTGTATAATTTTATAACTTACTAGCAAATGCCCGTAAACCTAGCTTTACACCAAACATTGAAACCCTCATGATCAGCAACTTTAGTTTCTCAAGCTTTTTACAGAAAAGTCTTAATAATAATTCACATATTAGCTCTTCTTGGATCAAATGTCTTTCACCGCGCGTATTGGTATATTGTAACATACACACCTCTATTTAGTGAAGTTAATTTTATTAGGTAATTTTGAATTATCTTTCGAAACGAATCCCGTTATCTTCCTTCCTCCAATGGCTCTACAACCTCGAAAGGTCCTTTCCTACCATGTCTGGGTTATGTGTCTTGAAATATCCGCAACATAGTCAGTCCTGCAGACGGAGGAAACGGCCCGAATGGAATTCGAACCTCGGTTCTGCCGTTTGCTTACTTAATTATCAGCGGTCTTGGCTTCGCGGTCTTGGCCTCGAGAAGATGGAAGAGGATCGAGGATTGTTGCACCTCGATACCGCTCGCGGTCCAGCGCCGTCGTCTGCCAATCCGTTATCCCGGCCGTTCTGGCGGACGCATCCACGCCATCACTCCATCTCAGTTTGGGCCTACCACGCCTCCTCTGTCCATGTGGACGGCCTAAAAGGACTTTACGGGCTGGGTCGTCTGGTGTTATTCTCATGACGTGACCAGCCCACCGGTGCCTGGCGAGTCTAATTCGCTGCACGATGGTGAGATCATTCAATCCTTTGGTAAGCTTCTGCTACATAGGAGAGCCTCAAACCAATGATGTCTATGTCATCAACGTGTGCCAGGATCTGAATTGTCTTATAGAAGATGATCCCCGAAGTTTCCACCTCCGAGTCACGGATGGCTCTCTCTAGCGCCAGATTGGTTCTGCCGTTTAAGACACCGTTATATTCTCCGCCTAGAAGACTCCGCCGTAATATTCATAACCAGATATAAATCCAAAGGAAATGCTTCGTCCTTTCTTTCTTGTGTCTTGACAACCTGAAAACAACCTGACAACAACCAAAAGAAATGTTGACCTATTATTTCTGGCTACCTCGACAGTCCTGTCTATGGGGGAAACGATCCGGTTGGGATTTTGGTAACGGCCCATTTCTCTTTTTTTTATAATACAATTACATTAATTTCCCGAATTACTTCTAAAGAAACAACATTCATAGCTCAATCGGAGACTCCCTTCCCGGAGGTCCTTCAATTGATTACAGACAGAACCGTCCGATTTGTCGGCATGAAATCAATAATATTTCTCCCCATTGCTCTCCAACAACAATCGGTAATGATCATCATGATATTGATGAAATTACAACAGTTTTAGCAAAAAAAGCGAAATAAAAAGGCAAAACATTAAACAGAAACCTTTGGCCCAGGGAGCCAGGGAAAAGGTCATTGCGCACCCACGTGTTGGAAAGGAATTGTTCGTAATCTATTTTTTGTTGCTGCGTGTATTATGATGCTTCTGTTATTTTGTTTGTGTTTGCATAATCCACAAAAATCACTTTTTCCGACCTGTTTGAAGTACTCTCGTTATTATCTGACTTGCATTGCCCGTATGGCAAAGGAATCTCGGTCGGAAAAAACACACACACCGCTTTTCGGTTACGCAAGAAAACAAACGGAGGAGAGGAGCCTCGTCCCGAAGCTTTTTAAGTGCTTCGCCCAAAACTCCAAATTGTATTACCAATGCACCCCCAACAAATTGAGAATGGGTGTGGGATGATTGTTTTTTTTTTCCTTCTTTTGCGCTATTTTGTCCTAATCATGATTCGCAGTTTGTAATGGTTGTTGGGAACGTAGAAAAAAAAAGCCCATTAAAATTGTTCAACCAGTTGGGCTTCCCCTCTGATTGGTGATGATGGGGGATAATTCAGAATTTGCAAATGAAAACAGAAAAAAACAGGTTAAAACAGAACTAACAACAAGGTGCAATCAAGGGCTTTAAATAAACATTTTAAAATGGAATGCGTGTGCAAAGGTGATAAAGGAGGGTCGAATGGTATTTTTTTGTTGAGAATATGCATGTTTTTGCCGCCGTTTGGTTCATTGATTGATGGGTTTCAATGTGAAGTAATTAGCATTTGTTAAAAAAGAGCATTATACCAAACAAATCATCGTTTTAAAACGGCTCTTTTAAAATCGAATTATTGAAGGGACTGTCTGAGTACAAGTTTAAGAATAAAGTTTCGAGATCTCGAGTTATCAATAAATTTAGGAAATCTTTCAAGCGTGACCCAAAATGAGAAACCAATTAAATTATCTTTAAAACTTTTACACTTTTAGACAACTTTCTAACTGGCTTAAAGCTCCAATTTCAAATAAACAGACACTGTATTTCGTTACGTAATTTTATGTCGTTAAGCATGTTGTCTTCAGCATTCATCACCATTTACTGCGTAGAGTCGCATTTTTATTGCCTACGCAAACATCGACCCTGTTCGCCATTCAATGAACGCCAATTGCTAGCGACGCACCACCATTCGATTCCCACTTAACATTCATTGAGAAACAAAATTCCCTACCGTTTCAATTTAAATTCTATCCACTCACTGCTCCCTCCCGGTTTCTGCTCTGCCGTTTACAGCATTCTACTAACGGGACCGGTCACTGCCCAGCTTCCACTCAGTCTACAGAATCTCGTCGTTGAGAATGTTGCCATCGGGGAGTGCGCTTCCCGACCGTCAGTTTCGACGCAAGGGCCAGCCATCCCGTCCAACAGCAACCGCCCCGTGTGCTTCTTCACGCCACCCAACCGGACCGTTTGCTTCCGTGGCATTGAAACGAAACGGTTCCAGGCCGGAGGCAAATTTAATCTCACTCGTTGGCTAATACTGTGCGATTGGCCGCTGAAAACGTTCGATCCACTCATTCTGAGCCGGCTAGTGCCGCGCATCGAAAGGTTAGCCCTAACGGGGCGCGTACTGCAACGGCTGGCACATGATTTCCCGGCCCTGCCGTACTTGCGGATGGTCAACATCACGGGTACTCGTTTAAACTATACCAGTGTGAGTGCATTCTACGAACTGGAGCGATTACAAGTGCTCAACCTCCGGGGGAACGAGCTGGAGCAGATACAACCGTACCGCTTCCGGAGCGGTCACGTGGAGGTTTATTTGCAGGGTAAGTGTATGTGCATATGGCAGGATAAGGATTTAGCAATGTATGATCTACAACCCAATAACACATTCTGACTAATTCTGCTCCATCCGGGTTGTGGTTCTTTAGTCCAATTCCGGATAAAAGAAGTCATGCATAAATGGTGGAAGTAGAACTCTTTAATGTTTATATTTAACAATTTTAAAGTAACACAGTAAATGAAATGAAATTTAAATTAATTAAATGCACATTTCTCGCAGGTAATCTGTGGAACTGCACGAACGACATGATATGGTTGCTGAAGGAACAATCACGCCAATACGTGGACAAACCGACGCTGGTGTGCAAAGATTGGAAATACACAGGTCGGCCCGTCCTTACCGCCATGGAGTACAAACGTGTCGTGCGTGAAAGTTGTCTTCACGAAGAAATTTGGAACTGCAGCTGCCACGTTTCCTACCTACGCTTGAGCGATAACGGACTCTCGTTCCATCCCATGATCATGGTGAATTGTAGTGATCGAGGATTCTACCAGCTACCCCAGTACCTGCCAGGGAACACTACCGTGCTGCACATAGCGCGCAATAAGCTGCAATCGGTTGACAGTTTAACAACGAACGAACACTACCAAAGCGTGCAGGATATCTACCTGGATGAGAACCGTATCACCACGATCGACATCCTGGAGGATACGATATGGTTGGATAATTTCCGTATCCTTAGCTTACGGGGTAACCGACTGAATCGGGTAAGGGTGATTGCGTGCCGTGGGCACGGTATTGAAATTTAATTAACAATTCCTATTTAACCCCGCAGATACGCGTGTACAGTGTTGAGCATGCGATCGAAAGAAATCCAGGCGTGGGAAAGCTCTACCTTTCCAACAATCCGTGGCGCTGCGGGTGTCGCTTTGCGATACGATTTCAACGATTTCTACGCAAACACGAATCGTTGGTTGCAGACTCCCGCAACATTACATGCTACTTCATCAACGACGATGATGGCCGCAAGCAGTATCTTCCGGTGCTGACTGTAACGCCAAACGACATATGCCGACCGTCGGAGCATAATACGGCTGCATTCTACAACACGCTCAGCATCATCTTTGCGACGCTTATCGTGCTTATATTTACGAAATTGGCGTACGATTATTATCACTATCGGAAGTACGGTAAATTGCCTTGGTTAATTATGAAGATGCCCTGATGTATACCGGCGATGGTATCGCTACAGCAGGAGCAATTGTACTTAAGGTAGTGTAGGTAGAAAATAAAAAACATAATCTTTAAGATTGATTGTGATAGTTACGGTACCGAATCTGCGTTGAAAACGACCCAAATACTACAGCTAGCAAAGAAAGCTCGAAAATGTAACATACAAATCAGGGAATCTGCGTGTTTAAACTGACCGTTCTCAAATGTACTGTAGTGATAAGGAATACACTAACTTTTAAGCAATAATTATCGATAACCACGTGCATGTTTGTAACGATCGTTTCAAATAAAAATGGTTACTTTATTATCTGCTGTTTTCCGGCTGTTTCTTGTCGTGTCTTATGCCTCCATTTTTGAGAGATTAACTGCTTTTCTGTTGCATTGTGTGGCTACAGAAGCACCACGGAAAATCGTTATCAAATGCAAAGCGAATAAATATCGAGCTAAAGAAGATCAACACTCACGTACACGAGTTCCATGCGGGATCTGCACACCAACACACCCGGGCGGATGTTGGCAATCGACACGGTACCATCTTACATACCCACCATCGTCACTACACGTCCCATACACTTGGCCATGTTCGGATTGATGTCCTTCGCAATCGTACGCTGTACCTGCTTTACCGCACTGGTAAACGCAATGTCGCACAGGGACAAGTCCGCACCGCCAAAACCGGCCGCTTTGCCCAGTTTTGAACCGAGCGTTCGTAGGATCTGCTGGCGCTGTTTAGTGTTTTGCTTGTTGAGCAGCAGATAGCACGCATCTAGGATGGAGTCCACTTCGTCCACATTGTCCTGTTGCTCGTAGTTGAACTCGCTAGGACCACAGCGCGACAAGTAGCGGAGGATATTCACCTCTCCGCAAATCGGTACGTAAGACGTGGGAGATGTAATCATTTCTGTGTACGCTCCAACTAAGGGGAAAGAGAATTAAAATAACTCAAACTGTCGATTTTTTTTTTTTGCCCGGCGTAATACGAACCGTTCTTCCAGATTAACGTCACTTTGATCTGTGGAAGGTTAGGTGCAGTCGATACGCCGCTGTTCGTAATAGCATTTTGGAAGTTTACAGCTTCGTCACTCAGTTTTGGTACGGTCGAGTGGGTGAAGCATTCCACCTGCAAATCAAGCCTATTCTTCCACAAATTCTTTAGCGCCAACAAACTGTAGGGAACGTACTCGGGGCTTGCGTTCACCACGAAATCCTGCAGGTAGGAGATCTAAAAATAATATAGAAAAATAAATAATAAATTACACCATCGTTCAATTGCATTTTTGATGCAAACGAGTTTTCTTACATTGATGGGTTCTGCCTTCAGTTGGGCTTTAGATTTTGGGGCAGTGGACGATTGAACAGGTGCTTTAGCATTTAGTTTCAGTTCAGTGCGCAATGATAGGATTTCATTCTTTAGTTCCGCAAGCTGTTGCAGTACACGTTGCTGTCTTTCTGCCAACATTCTCAGCTCGTCGTTTTCTGCCTGCAATGCGAAAAGGAGAAACAAAACATCCCAAAAAGGTAAAAATAACCATATGCAATAGCTCTTGGGGCGGGAAAGGGAATGGTAGGACAGTCAAGAGCAAGCTTTCTACTATGGGCAACGAAATGTGTGACATATTACGAAACCTTTTGCAGTAAGTTATCAATTTCGATCGACAGCGGATCGATGGTCCTTCCGGAGCTTCCAGTCTTGCTATCGGTGAACGCTTTTGGGTCGTACGAAGACATGCAGACCGGCTTCAGGGTGTACATGCAGGTAGGGACCTCGCAGACAACGTTCTGGTCCATCACCGGTTTTAGGGAATACATTTTGGAGCACTTTTTTGGAGTGATGTTAATGCGACCGTTTTAAGAATCTACTTTCTACGCAAGCCGCTAGACAATTACCATAGCACGCAACCAAGAATTGAGCGGAGAAACAGCAAATCTTTGCACTTTTGACTAGTTGTTCATATTTCCCACTGCACGCGTGTTGCTGATGCAAACTGAACGCCAAATGTCAACAGCTGACGTCTTTGACGTTGGGGCTGTTTGTCAAATTGCCGCAGTGCCGACAATTGCAATTTGCACGAGCGTTTGCTATTTTTTCTCCAAAATAGCAGTCGAATATGAACTCTGCTGCGGTTTAATTACACCAACAAATATTCCACCTTTTTGATGAAACAAAAAAACACGAATTGTTTTGGTAATGCTATAATTTACCGGTCCCCTATTCTTATAGCAATGCGTTTATACCTCCTCGTCCACATGGCCGGTTTCTTCGCTCTCGCTCCCACCCACCTTTCATATGTCAACGGTGTGTGCTTTTTGTTGGTTCGTACGTAAACAAACAAAACGTTCACGAATCCATCGTCACAATTTTATGATCTACGCGTATTTTATCTGATAACAGTTGGCAAATACAAAAACCTTGCAAATGTCCCGATTACATTAACGTTTTGTTTTTTTTTCTGCAAAAGTTTGTGCAAATAATCACTCCCAGTACCTGGTGCTTTGCGGTATAAAGTGTTTTTGGGAAGAATGCTTCGCCAAATATTTCCGACAACGTACGTGGTGAAAGTTGCTCAAAGATGTATCCACAGAAACGTTAGCACTGCAGTACGGCCACGAATCTGCATAGTAGGTGCTGGTCCAGCTGGGTTTTACACTGCTCAGTACATTCTGAAGCACCTGGACAACTCGGATATTGACATTGTAGAGAAACTACCGGTACCTTTCGGATTGGTCAGGTAAACCTACAACAAACAGCTAAAGCAGTCGATGTGTGGATAATCCTCTGGGGGCTGCCTTGTATTTTTGCAGGTTCGGAGTAGCACCAGACCATCCGGAGGTGAAAAATGTTATCAATACGTTTACCAAAACAGCCGAAAATCCTCGCGTGCGGTTTCTTGGAAATTTGAGTTTGGGCAAGGATTTTACACTCGAAGAACTGCGGGAACGATATCATGCGGTGTTGCTTGTAAGAATGCACCATCTACAAATTGTGGAATTGTTTTTTAATACCACTTTTTTACTTGCAGACCTATGGAGCAGAACGAGACAATACGCTAAACATTCCAAACGAAACCCTTCAAAACGTACTCTCGGCCAGAGAGTTCGTCGCTTGGTACAATGGGTTGCCCGGGTTTGAGAATCTTAATCCAGACCTTAGCGGTGAATCTATGACCTTATTAGGACAGGGTAACGTGGCTGTTGATGTTGCACGCATCGTTCTATCCAGTGTGGACGATTTGAAAGTAAGTGAACTATATCCATGCCACGTAGACACTGTTTTAATGGTCATTTAATTTCTCACAGAAAACCGATATTACTGAGTATGCACTGGAAACGCTTTCACGAAGTCGCATCAAAACTGTCCATCTTGTTGGGCGGAGAGGTCCGTTACAGGCAGCATTCACTATAAAGGAACTGCGAGAAATGTTGAAACTCTCCAATTGCGCTACGAAATGGAGGGTTGATGATTTTGACCGTAAGTAAAATCATTCCATACTCGAAATTCGAATTTGCTTCAAAAAACCATCGTTTCCTCCCCTGATACAGATGTAGAAGAAACCATACCAAATCTACCTCGTCCTAGGAAACGAATCACTGAACTGATGGTGAAAAGTTTAGCAGAACAAGAACAGAATAAAACACCTCACCCGGGACGTTGCTTCCAACCGATATTCTTTCGATCGCCGATCAATTTCATAGGCAGCAATAAGGTGGAAGCAGTAGAGTATGTCACCAACAGGCTCGTTGAGGGTAAAGCCCTTCCAACGGATCAACGGGAAACGATAGCCACGGATCTTGTGTGTCGTAGCATCGGATACCGTGCGGTGAGCGTAGACAATCATATCAACTTTGATCATCGCAAAGGTTGCGTAATCAATGCTGGAGGTAATTTCGATAAAACTGTGTATTTAATCATCATGTCAATTCTCATACCTTTTCTAAAATTCCTTCGCAGGACGTGTTTTGAAACAAAATCTCACCGGAAGTGATCAAACTATTGACGACATCGAGGATAAGTACGAAATAGGCCTGTACGCGTCTGGTTGGCTTGCAACCGGACCGACCGGTGTTATTCTTACGACGATGAACAATTCCTTCGGCGTGGCCGATACGGTGTGTCGCGATTTCAACAGCAACACCATACGTCTGAAAGGTTCCCGTCCCGGATTGGACCTTTCCGGGCGTACCTACGTTAGCTGGAATGGATGGAAAGCCATCGACAGTGAGGAGGTTAGACTTGGGGAAGCAAAAGGAAAGCCCCGGGAAAAATTTACCTGCGTTAAGACAATGCTGCAGATTGCATCTAATGCAAGCGAGTAAGTTCTCTGAGAACGTCGCACAGTATGTTATTGCTAGTACCTGCCGCAAGTGTTTTTGGTTGTTAGGTTTTAGCGTCATTTTCTTTTTATTACTTTCTTCCTTCAATATCTCTGGGAGCGGATCATTCAATTGGCAAACGTTTAACAAATAGAATCATCACTCACGGCACATGGTTCGTGTGGTAGATTTTGCTTACTTCCCAAAACATATCACCGCTACAGTTTAGTCATTCAGCACCGTTTTAGATACTTTTTCGCATCCTTGCTATCGTTGCCGAAGGTTTTTCCAAACCTGTAACATCAAAATACAATCAATAGAGCCATTACGTTGACTTTGAAAGGGAATGCTTACCTAAACATAGCTCCTGGTACGTGCCCCTGATAGTTTGGCAGAAGGCCGATCGTTTTATGATAGATTTCATTTACCCTTGCCGACGGTTGAGACGTTCCGGCACCGGCCAATGTTATCGGTTCCCAGTCCGTGCTCCGCCGATGATTATAGCTGTTGGTAAAATCACAGAGCGCTTTCGACGTTAGTGGAACGTTCGCTTCACCGAACCTTGGCCAAAGGAATGGTTTGTGTCCGGTGTATCCTGTAGAAGCGGAACGAATGATGCAGAAAGGTGAGTACTTTGCACACAAACAGATAATATCATCTTTTTTCACAAACTCGTAGCGTAAGACATCCTCTAAAATGCAGAATTCTGTAACTGCCGAACCCAAACCCTAAAGTCCGTCCGTCGTATACGATAAGGAAAATGGATTTAAAATGCCTTCACTTGCAGCTAGCTCGGCTAACCTCAGGGATGGTGCCCGAAAACACCATAACTGTCATTTTTATCGATCAAACATTCGGAAACATTGAGCTTGCATATTTGCTTTTTTGGTTTGCTGTGCACACTAAAACGCACCATGTGAAGGTGCTAAACTAGGCCAATGCTAATCAACGGCCCGACGCGTCACAACCGGTTGAAAGTGAAACCAAAGACGTCAATCAGTGGAATTGCAATGGGTTGCCACCTATTGGAAAAGCAGTATGCACCACAATTGGCGGCATTTACGAGAGTTGTTGAAGATATGTATCCTTTCTCAAAATTAATGTGAAGTTTCTATTACGAAAGTATTTAATCAAAAATCATATCTCTGCGACAGTATTCTGCAATACGTTAATATGCAATCAGCCTCTTTGCTAGTCTGTCCTTCAAAATGTTAACCCCCGTAAAGGGTATTTACCTTACAGTCAGTCAGTTCGTAATATTTTGTTCAAAATTCAAAATTGTCTATTTATTATTCATCTAAAAAGAATATTTAACGATAAGAAGTGCGAATGTCAACTGTACCACTCAACGTAACACTTTACAACAAAGGCAATAATTTCAATTCATTAAGCTGGGGAGAAAATGAACACCTAAAAAGTCTAGCCCGAAAGCACGATTAGCGGTTAGCTATGTACCGCCGTTAGCATTACCTAGTTTAATCCACTTTTCCGGATGTTCATTCGGTAGCGCCATCGGTGGTGTGTCGCGGGAAAAATAAGGCAAACCAGGCAGGGGTGGTAAATTCTCCATCGGCACTTCCTTTACCACGCTGAGTGCATCGGGGCGCACCAAACGGAGCGGTATCTCGTAATCATTCAGTCGAAGCTGAAAAAAAAACAAACAAACAAACATAGAGAAGATATCTTTTTCCTCCCAAAGACCAAGAATCCTCCCACAACGTACCATCCGTTCGCCAAGACTTCCTTTCGAGATGGTTGAGATCGGTTGTGCAACACGATGGCGCAACCGCTTCAGCTGGGCTCTCGTTCGTTGACAATCTCGCTCGAATTCGGATAAACCTTCGGTTGTTGTAACGGCATACCGTTTGCCAAACTTATCCTTCGTCCTCGGGATGTAACCTTCGTAACCGGGCATGGGCGTATGGTGGTAGATCGTATCCCGCTGATCATCATCCTCCCGGCGACGATCATCATCATCCAGCTGGGTAGCTACGGGGTGTCGTTCGATCTGAGGAAGATGATTCGAATAATAAGCAATAATAATAAGCGAACTACCGTTAGTGCTCTTACCGAATACTCATCGTTTGTTCGATCGGAAAGGATCAGCTTTTCGGAGTGGGCCACCGTCGGATCAATCAGTAATCGATGCGTGAGCGATGAGTATGTATTGCCGATACGATACATGTACTGTGGGCAGTAGCCAGTATAGCTGTAAAATAAAACATTGCTTATTAGAAGAATTCACATTCAATGGAGACGCCTGGTCTTTTAATACAAAAAACACGTTTCTTCTTCATGTTCGAGTATTTTTATAAATAGATTGGAGCCATAAAATATAGTTCTATATTTAAAGCTGCTTATGGGTGCTGACTGCATATAAAACACAACATATTTCATTTGATTCTTTCGCATAAATTCTTCCCACTATTGATTATCGTGCCCTTCGAGTTCTTCGGTAAAAAACAGCTGAGCCCAATCACACAGGTTCAAGGTGAAAACTGCCATCAAACCGCAATTGCCAATTCATTGCCAAACAGTAATTCGCACCAAAATGCCCTATCCTTTTTGCAGGAAAACAGAACTGCGGTTCAATGAATATCACACCATCAACCCAACCGCCATCCAACCGGTCCGTCTCGTCCCCAAAAGAGGTGAATGTTTTGTTTTTTGTTTTATTTTTCATTGACGCATAGCGTGACACGGCTCTGGCACGATGGCATGCAAATGGCACCCCATAACGGTATCCAAGAGCGTGGGAAATACCGGTGCAACATAAGCGCGTCGATAGTTATTATTGCGTGAACGGAAGGTGAAGATGATACGTCAAGCAGGCGGAGGGGTAAAATAACGGATAAACAACACTTCCCGATGAACTTGGCACAAAAGTGGCACAAAAGTATCGGTTAACACCTGCCTGCTTGGGTGGAAACAAGCAATGTCACGGTGACATGCCATGACACAGGCCAGTTAAATGGAGATGTTTATGGGGAAAAAATCTTTCGTAGAATCGTG
>AXCM01007722.1:0-12928 GCA_000473375.1 Anopheles culicifacies | reverse complement strand
GGAACCTCGAGCAGTCGACGAAGGCACGGAGACAATCTGGCACCGAGAGATACATCCCTTACCAGCACCATGTCCCGCCGATACACCAGCAAACGGATGCAATCGCTACGAATGTAAGTAGGGTTATAAGCACACAAGGGGAAAGGGAATTAGCTGTAAGGATCTTTTAACGGGTTGATGAGTTCAGTGAAAGGGTACAGTCAGGATGGACGTCACTGAGCATTCGTGGCCAATGCCATCCCATTGGTATGACGATAGACACAACACGGGCAACAAAAGGAAGGATAAAATAAGGATTTCTAGAACAGATTTTTCAGTGTGTCCTTTAAAGAAAGAAATCTGCTAAAAACTTTTTTTCTAAATATCGTGGAAAGAAGATCATTTTTTGTTTTGTTTCTCACTCTGTGGTAAAGGAGGTTTTTTCTCTTTTTCGGTTCATCGAAATCCAAATTTTGGGCATCTTGTAAACCTCGTTCCTTTTGTTGTAGATGGTTCTGTGGAGCAATAAAAGGCCCATAATTTCCCATCACTCTTCGTGTGGGGTGTAAGACAAACACACTTTTGACCGTCTTCTAAACCGCAGGTTGTATGAATAAACGCAATCAGTGAAAAAAATCCAAGAAAATCGGTCTCTCCTAAATAACATGCTTTAGACCGATGAAATTAAATCGATTGCGCATTGTATTGGCATACACAGGGTATTATTTAGTTTTTTTAATTTTACAGTGACTGATTTTAAAGGTCACAGTAGAAACATTATCCCTTCTTGTTCAGTGTGGTCTACTGTACGAAAATTTAACGAAGTATATAGAAGATATTCTACTTTTATTTACGTATGAAATAGACTTTTGAAATACCATAGCATAGTTTTTGATTACATAATGCACTAGTTTATGCAACCGAAAAAAAAATAGTACACGCTTTCCAATCAATCAGAAACACCATGCGTCTCCATCGGTTACCTGGTGAGAATAAGTGGAGTATTTAATTTCTTCATTTACACAATCACCTTCTTACGTAATAATAGAGGGACTGTCATATTTTTTCGACACAATTCATCATGAGACATTTCCAGGAAACTATGATGAATTGGGTACGGCTCGTATCGAAATGAGCTCCCGACAGCGCTTGATGGATACTGCTGTTGGTAATGCAAACCCATCTGAAAACCATCCGGTTGGGATAGTGTTATGTTTCATGCGGTTGGAACGGTAGAACACTTTGAAAGGTATGGTCCATCTTTGGTGCTCTGGTGGTTTTGTGGTATCAGACAATTGCATGAAAATGTAGTGGCCAGCTGGTTTTGTTTTTTCTTCTCTCTCCTCCTTTGCTTGGCCAACGCCAGCCTGAAGCGTTAATGAAGATATTGGATAGCAAGCAGAAAATCTTCGAAAAACCAGCGCCACCATTAATTTACTTGTCGGTTTGGACGCAAATCCACACGAGAAGCAAAGCGGCTGGCAAAGGAATGGAATGTCTCGGTAACACTAATCTCTAATGGTATATGTCAATTTACGTACGTTCCTTCATGCTTGTAGTACTGTGCTCATGTGTCCGCCGCACAGGATGTTGATGAGAAAAGTTGTGCCCCATGGTGATGGAGTGAATGAATGATATACTTTCTTTGGCCGCCTAACCGGATGGGTATAATTCATTACACCGGCACGCTACGTGAACAAATCTCGGTAGGGTGCAGCCGATAGATTGCAAACGGCTAGACAGAGCCCTTCCGTTGTTATCCTTTCATAGCGCCTTTGCCGAGTTGCCGTTGGTTCGTGTCACACAAGCGTTCAACCGGCACCGAAGGTCAGGTCGGATGGAAACGTGACAATTCGTACAAATGAAGGAACTGATGCAAGAAATGCCAACAATCGTTATTATAGTCATCAGCAGCATCACGTTGCTTTTGTTCATACTGCTGGCCACGAATTTGATCAAACTTTTCATGTTGGCTACAATGGCCATTGGTTTGAGAAATCTGTACAACAGCAAGGTGTGATACGTCATGGTAAATTTGTGTTTTGATTTTGTTCCCATTCCAGCAAAAATTGCTTATTAAAGACCTTTTATCAATAAGCCGTGCAATGGCAAATTGTGCAAATTGCTGTACACCGAAATGAACGATGATTAATGTTGATATTTCGCTGACGTAATCTTGACACTGCCGTTACGTTAGGAAGATGGAGGCAATGGTAAGGAAATGCGGGAGTGCAATATCCGTATATTGTTATCGATTCCCTCCCCATGGCATTTCCCACCGAAAGCTTGGGATGAAAAACTCGTATCAGCTGTTACGTCAACCCACCTACTCTCCCACTCTCCCCTACCCCTCCGAAAGCAATCTGTCGATGTCGATCAAGAGACCATGTATCGTTTCTTCTGTGGCTTATTGATGGGCCAAAAATAGGACGTTTCTTTTACTGCCTTTTTGCCACATTTTGCTTGGCGTTGATGGTAAAACCATTCCTATTTAAGCATGGTAGAACGTAAACTTCATCTGTAAAACATTGCCAACAGGCTCACTTCAATCGGATCACCCTGTGCCCTTTGCTCTTTGTTCTTTGTTCTATTGGGTCTTTGTTCTATCGGCCTTTGAATTGAGGTTGCTATTTAAATTGGTAACAAATATTTGTCGGGTTTTGAAATTCTTAGTATATATTTGTCACGTTTTTTGGTGATGCAAACTCGACTGCGCCCATTTGGTTTTATTTCTGTATCATCAATAGCCCGCTTCATTCGTTTCTGTGCTTCCATTTATACACCACCTCTTTTTTTGCTGTGGTTCTCTTTCCACCATCCAATATATTGGTTGACGTTTATTTGCAATCTTGCCATCGTCAGCGATCCTTGTCAGCAAGGTACTACACAATGGGGTGCGCATGATGAAACCGGTGTGCGAGGGTTTGTTTTTTGCTGACGTTGTAGGCTAATTTGTTTAATTTATATAGCTCATTCTACAACGAAAAAAGAGCATACTGTTACCTCAGGTTGAGCGTGGGAGGAAAGGTTGCAATATGGTAGTTAATTGTTGGCTTTACAGTATAAGCACTTCGTCGAAAGCTGTCCGAATCGGTTCGGATGGACGTTTACGTTGCTTGCCAATGTTTACCCACCGGGTGTCAAGACAATTAAACGAGATTGTTACAAAATTGACACCGGCAGACGTTTATTAAATGACTATTCATCCTCTTCGCTGCTTGCTCGTTTGAGGGCTTTGGTAAAGGAAACGATCGTGCTAACAAGTTGTGAATAATAATAATCTTTATATAAAATAAAATAACATATTTTAACAAGTCGTTTTGTAAATCATTTAGAGATTCCAATCATGCTATCGCAATTACATTAAACTAGAGCACTGAAGCTCTTTTGGGTTTTCTCGCTTGCATCCCGTGCGCTTGCAAGCATTTATAAAACACGGAGGTCAGCCCGTATTGCTACACTTGAGCACCTTCATTTCATGGAAACCATCTGCTTTGATGTTACATCTCCAACGCAGCCATGTTTCGTTCAAAGAATTGCCATAAGGATTCAATCGAAAAGGCGACAAAAATACCCATGTCCTCGATCATACACGTCGTGGTACTTTTTCCTACCCTATCTACATTGGTGTTCATGCTTTAGAGCGCTTGCTGGATGTACCTTAATTAAATGCCTACCAATTACGTATCGTGCCACGTTCTAAGTATTCCCGGAGCTTTTAGAAATGAATCACCACCATGTGCACGGAACAAGCTGCAGACAGTTTTACATTTCAACGAAGAAACAAACCCCATCACCCACTTTTATCAAACCAGATCTTATTTGCTTTTCAATTTACTCGCAAACCATGTGGGTGGCGAAAGCTGTCAGCTGTCAGCTTGAGGTTTCGCTGTGCGTCAAACACACGGTCCAGCACATCAACATCTGCCATCAGCATTATCACGTGACAGCTTCCAAGCAGCTTAGTACTAGTGCAACTTTTTTTACGAAGTTGTATATATCCTGATGGACTTAAAAAAAACTCATAACTCAGTAAAGAACGCTAGGCATTTTGATTACGGGTTGATCATTCTATTTATCAAATACACACGTTAGGAAAAGTCGACATTTTCTTTTCTGGATCATAGTATATTTCTAATATAGTTACGAGTTTAGTTATGTTATTGTAATATTGAAGAAACAGAAGCCAGAATTAGTACACGTAAAGTAAAGTAACAAAAGAAGAATAGTAAAAATCAAACAACTAATAGACCGTTATGTTTCCATCAAGCTCTCAAACTAATGGAGATCGACCAAGAGAACGTTTCAAACATCATATAATGTTTAGCGTACCGCTAAATAGACATTATTTTTACATCCATTATCGGATCTTCCGTTTCTGCCAGGCTTAAGCTTTAGCAAGGTGTGTACGTGTGTGTTAATTCAATAATTTCTCGAGCAGTGTTATACGACATGCTAGCATCGAAGCTAGTGGAGCGACATCTGTGTTTTCCTGTCACATCCACAATGCCATGGTCCGATGCGCTGAAGCAGGAATCTTATGCAGGACCAAGAATCCCGTGCTATAGTGGAAACTCTTCAATTAAAGTTACGCCACTCAGCTAACCCGAACGATGCTGACGAACACAACGGTGCGAACTAGTTTCCTGCGCACGTACTACGGGGTCGATGTTAGGATGCGGGTTTTTCCCCGACTTGATAAGCTGTCAAGCTTCCCATCAAATGGGGTGCTAAACCCCATCTTATCGGGGATTACTCTTCGCCACAGGTGGATTACGAGGATAAATATCCTGCCGCAAACATCCTGCACCCACCGTGCACGATGGTCGGTGTTTGACCTTCGGCCGAACAATACGGAATCGGACACGACCGGTAAACTTAGATAAGGTGTTTCCCGCCCATTGGCAGTGGACCGGGATGGAGCACGGAGCTGTAAAATGAAATTTGTGGGAAAATGTCATTTTCTCTACCGATGAATAAAAACGAGCAACTTTTTAATAAACTTCCAGCACTCGATGTGAAGGTGGCAAACGTTATAATTGGTAAAGTACGACCTGCCATAAGGAGCTGCTGTAAGCGTACCATGATCGTAACGGATGTGCAAAGAACGTGTGGTCAAATTTGAAAGTGTTATTTTAACCATTTTAAAAATTATAAAAGTATCACGAAAACTGATGCAAGGACTTGCAAAAAGTTTTCTCTTTGTGCTAATCTTGTTCAGAACTTTAATGTTTTTTGTGAATAAGCTCACAAAAATCGTACGTTCAGATTGGTCACATCCAAATTCCTTCTTGCATCAAATGTAGGTGACAAACGCCAAAAGCATAAGCGCTATCCGCAGCGCTAATCCTGCCAGCTTTAATGTTTGGCTCTCAAACTTCGTCCAATGGTGAGGAAATTAATATACCCACATTTCCAACGAAAAACGGTCACCATTCAACCGCACGCACCCCTTTTGATGGGCCCTTAAGTCAGCTAATCTTTTTGCTTGATTAAATTCGGCAAATGGCGAACGTTAATCCTTGCTTAATTCGTTCATTTGCTGTCATTCTTCTGTTTTTCCACAAACGGGAAGCATATCGGCCGGGAAGAGAAAAAAAGGTCTCTCACATAGCGGGACAGAAAAATCCCTTCTTCCGGCTCGATTAAAGGAACAAATCCCTTCCACTGTCAGTTAAATGTGGCGCGCGATGCACGCAATGAGCGGAAAAATAGCATGGAAATGAATCGGAAGGAGTAAATCGTACCACTTTCCTGTATTTTTTCTGTGTTGTGTGCTTTCTGCATGGGCTTCATCTTGGGGGCTGTTTACGGTTAGTAAAACCGATTGGTTAAATCGATATTTAACGACGCTAGAAACGATGACGGGTTACGAGTTGATCGATATAATCGACACAAATTGCCCATAATTGCGTACGGTGAATGGCTTCGACAAAACAATGAGAAAATGATCTGGCAATAAAGTGTATGATCGGTAGCCATTCGAATCCCGGGCGACATGGCTTTAATCGTCACTTACTGAACGAGGTTGAGGACCGCTCCGATGGTATTTAGCCAAGTCAACGGTTTGATTTACGTTGTGAATCAATTGCTGGTGAAGTTGAGGTAAGAATTAATTTATGCACCTATATAATAATTTCAAATGGTAAATTATGTCATCGTACTGTATAATGTTTAGTACACCCTGTAGGAAGGGTTACACCTCATGGATTAAACCCGAACATAGTGGGAAAATTGAAACTGTCCATCAATGTGTGGAAAATCTCAATCATTCTATTTGATGAGATATTTAATAATCATGTTAATTTGACCCATTTTCATTTTGTGTCTCACCGAATAGAAACATTCAGGAGACGACGATCGTGATGATACCGAACGGGAATTCCAAGTCCGAGGGCGCGGTGCTCGAAAAGGAAATGGTGTGTTTGTCGTAACAACGAAAGCACCATCTAGCGGCCGCCGGAAACCGAACCAAGGGTGTTGTCCAAAGGCTAGCGACGACCCACGAGATGCCGTCTACAGATGCTGGATGTGATGGTGCCGATGGAAACGATACCGGTGGCGCTGGGGACTGTGACCAAGATTTGTGGCCTACGAAAGGAGCAACAACCGGCGACCGGAAGCCAGCGACCGTCGGTTTCCGATTGCCACCCGGGCGTTCTGCTGTTCGACCACGACAAGCATGCGAAATGAGTAAGGTTTGATTTACGACGAATGACGAACGTGTTTGAGTAAGTAAGACTTTCCATTTTCGAAAGGAAGATGATTGATACTTGTTTTGGAAAGCGTTCTGCGGGAAGCGTCGGGAATTTAGCTGGCTAACTCGACTGTCTGAATGACCATATTGGACACTTCAGTTAAATGTTTGCGGTCGACGCATGGGATCGTTTATGGTTTTGTTAGTGAACTTCTTTATTTATATGGTTTATGTTTAAACATTACTAACTGATGTCAGGCTTGTTTTAAATCATAAGACACTTGTTTTTAATATGTTTCGATACACGATATTTCGTGTAGTCATTCGTTCTGGAGCTAGATTTCCTAAATCTACCCATTTCTAGCACGCAACTGCTTGTTTATGCAACCGAGATGATTACATTCCGTATTCACATAGCATCACGGCTGCATTCAATAAATTTGCGGAACTGGTTCCGGCATTCAAGTCAAGTAATAGTCCTACGCTTGAGTAATTAGTGGAATTGGATGACAGGAATTTATCTCCTTTGATGTAATCTGTGTCAGAGTTTTGGTCTAATGTGGTTTGCGACTGCAAATTGAACTTCAACGCGTTAAGTTTACTTACTATTACCAATGAAACATGAACATTAAGTACTCAGCTTAACTATATATTTTTATCTGTACTTTCACCATTTTGTTAGGAAAAATGATTCAGACTAAATGGCAAATCATCGTGGATGGCAATTATCTAGCAAAAGACTTTTATTCTGCGATCAACTGCATGGAAACCATCCTCTTTTTTATACTCGCGCCAACGGGCTGCAAAGTTATTCGCGCTAAAATGAATCCTTCCAAGAAGGATGGCCTGCTACTACAACCCATACATCTAGTGTCATCATACGTGATGAAATGTGGCTCAAAGAGAAAATGTATGACTGAACCTTGGAATTTAGAATGTTGAGGTTAATATGTCGAAATTTCGTGTACCGAAATGTTATGCCTTTTGTCCGAAAACAATCGTCGTCCTACATTTATATTATTTTTGTTTATATTTCTCTTGCTTAACCCATGAGCACAAAACGCGTTAGATGAAAGGGATTTAAATTTTATTTGCTTCATACAGGTACATAAATTATCCACAATGCAAAAGCAAAATCATCAAGGTTACGCGAGTTCACCGGCAAACATTCTAATTATAAAACAATTTAAAAGCTCGATTTTCCTTCCATTGTTCGAAGATTAGCGCATGATGATAATGCAAAGAGGAGACAAAATTCCTCCCAACAGCAAAAAAAATCTTACTCTTATCTCTAACTGCCTTCAGGCAACAACAAAAAAATGTGACACAAAAATAGCAGACAAATGTCCTTACCGTTGAAAAGGAGAAAGGTTAAGCAGACCGCACAAATGACTGAAACTAAGGTTCGGTTGCTTTCCAACGGACAAAAGTAAAACTCACGGTCCAGATTACTACGAACCCAGCAGCCAAGCGTTATCTGTTGGCCAGCTTAAGATTTGTCAAACAATTAGGGCAACAATAGTTGGGCGATGCCTGTAAGGTGTGCTTTTGCGGTAAAAGAAAAGCTGTTCCTTCTGTCTTTCGTAGATGCCAAATGCAATGCTCCGCTGTTAATGGCGTACATTTACTTATCATTCGCTTTTCTTCGTTCGAATGAAGTTGGATGAATGGTGAATGTTTTTCGTGGAATGCTTTTTGTGAAATAAAAATTACAAGTTTACCATTCAACAGATCAGATTTGATAATTGGTAGAAGTTTTTAGTAATGTAATGTTTGCAATGGCTGGTAATGATTGTGTATCATTCTTTTGGCAAATGGACAATGGACCATAGACAAGACTTGTCTTATTACTAATCAGTGACTTGTGATTAGTAATTCAACTGTGCGTCTATTGCTAGTTCTAGATTATTGGGTTATGCAGACTTTGGAGTTCCAGATCTCCGCTACCCTTAGTTCATTGTGATGTCATGCTCTTGCTTCATTCTGCAGATAAACTAATGTACAGCGTTGGCAAACGATTGTGCATGCAAATGAATGTATCGTTCTTGAACATACTGGAAGTAACACATTTAGCATCAAAACAAGTGCCAAACACTCAACACGAAAAATACGTGTCAAATTTGCTTCGTACATTTAGGCGCTTCCGGTATAACAACAGTCTATTTAAAAAGCTATGCGTATGAATAGCATGATTATACACAATGTAATCCTTCCCATTGGTTTCTCTCTGATATTGGACCAATGATTTTATTTGGGCAACTGCTGCCTACTCTACATTCTGGGAGCATCTCAATTGTTTCATTATTTTGTAGACCAGACCCGTTTCGGGCAGTTCATTGGCACAGCAAGCACCAAATTAGCATTCAATTAGTTGTTTAATAATGAAGGTTTGTTAGTCGTCCAATGTCCAATGAATACCTTCATTTTTGTAGTACAAACTTGATGGAAACAAAGTGTTCTGGTTTTCGTTCAAAATCACCACAGCAGTATATATTTTTAAGGCATTATTTTAACATGACTGCATTGCATGTGGTCTGCCAAAGGCACTGTTGAACTGTGTGTTCATGTACGTTTGCAACCAACAAAACCGAATCATATGCCTGTCGGCAAACCTACATTACGCTGCAAAACATGTTTGTGAACTTGGCTAGTGATCAGGAGGGAAGAAAAGGATGCAAAAAAAATATCCTCCTGCTGCTCCACGCGATTGAAGGAACGATTCAGTCATGAATTTTTCATGTGCTTTTTCTCGGTGCCAAAAACCAAACACCGTAACACACGCATACGAACAGGAATGGCAACGTGCAGTAACGTCCGGCACGATTTTCGCAAATTTGTTTTCAACAAATCAAAATCTAATCACAGAATCATGTTCAATAATGTGAAAATCACCGAGTTTCAATTATTCATACGGATGTCGCATTATGCTGTGGATGATGAGAAACAGCTTATTTGCTGAAATCATGTTCGCTTATTGGACTCAGGGCGTGGCGTACATTATCGAAACAAACGTGCGAATATAATAGCATTACGCATGGATAAGAAGCAGAACTTTACGATTTCAAGTGCCCAAAGTAATGTTTAATTCAGTATTGAAGGGATGTTTACATATTATCGTGCTTATTTTACTTGGTGCCTTTATTTGAAAACAATATTCCACCAAAAATTATAGGTTACTTTAAACGATAAGAATCTAATGTACTGCTTTCTGATGATAACACTGAATCAAGTTTGTATTGAAGAGCGTGTGTGCGTAATCAGATGACGTATGTTTCGATTCATCCCACTTGCGAGAAGCTTGATCTTGAAGAGAGCTTTCCGCCTCCGAATTTAATTTTCCATGTCAGGCAACGAAGCCAGTGTTACAGTTCACAGCCATTCTCCGATTCGTTACTGATAAATCTCATCATCTTGAGCCAAAATTCATGTACCGTATTTTCCTTTGATATGCATTGCACATAAGGATGATGTCCTTGCATCTTCCAATCTATTACGAATGCTTTCGTTTGTTACATACAGTTACATGAATCGTATGATTGATTTATTGAATCCCGTCGGCAATGTGCTTTACGAACGCTAAAGCTGGTTTAGAGGTTACATTTCACTGACAATGTCATATAACTCTTGATTTGAATGGGTTGGTTTGAATTGATGCCTGACGTAAGGACTACGTTTCTAAACACTCAGTCCCACGTTTTTGTAGCAATACTGACAAACCAAAATTAAGACATAGTTTTTTTTTCAACCTATCTTATTAAAACGCACCCATTTACGCAATGAAGCCTTATTCAAGCAGATTTTGTAAAATTATTATTATTTTACTGTTCAGCCAACGTTTCGTGATAAATTTTAATTCATTTGAAACCATCGCTTACAGACATTTACAGTCAAACAAACGGGAAGGTCGGTAAAACGGTGTAGGAGACCTCCGGAACAATTTATCCTAATGGAAATAATTTCTTAGAATAAAAATCTTCTAAATTTTTGATTGCTGGTGGTGGTTAAGGAGTCGTAAATCAAACCTATCTTACTTACCGTGGTGATCTGTATCGTGCATCATAACGTCAACTCGGGCTTACCGAATGGAAGATTGATGAAAGTTGGAATGAATACTGAATCGGTATCAGCTGTACCATTTATGTAAATTGCACCAAAAATAGAATCAATTACTAATGAAGGCATAGCATAAATTCATAAGAATCTTACAACGTAACAAAATGGTTCCAACCATAGAGCCCAGAAAAGGCTGTAGGCTAAAGTGAAACTGTTACTTAAGTTGACGGCTAGGCCGGTATTGCTTATAACTATTGAACATTTACCATAGAATACAGTTTAAATTGGTCGGAAGGCATTTCCTATTCCGAGCGGTAGAGAATCTCGGATACATTGGCATATTGTCAGGAAAGAATTGCGATAATTTATTTTTGCATCCCACATACACAAACACACTGAGTAATATGATTCGCTGTACAAAGAAGCCTGTACTAGAGAATTTTTCTGTTTTGATTTCGTCTGCTTAATGGTAAGACCATACTAGAGATTCGATAACCACTGATAGTATTCTTTGATTTACGCCCCAAATGAAAATATCCTTAACCCACAAAATCACACACGTACACAGGCGCACAGTTATAGAAACCATTAGATGTAATGAGAACCAAATAAGTCCAAACTGCCAACATTTGGCAACAGGTAGGAATTGCAAACAACGTAAAACGATGCATTTCATTTTTCAAATGAAAATAAATGCGTTTCTCATCAGTGCTGTTGATAATAAGTAACGAAACAAACTTGCATGTAAAAAAGAGTCCTTTTCCATATGATAATATGATAAATGGTGATGAAAGAAATGAAGAATGTTTACTGTTTGTACAGTGTTATTTGGGGAACGTTTTCTTCCTGACCTTGCGAAGTAAAGCTGAACCACCTAAAAAAAAACATACACATTGATAGGATATGCATATTTGAGATGGGTAATATTTACAACGGAAAAGAGTTCTATAATTTATAAAACATCCATCCTTTCCTACAACAAAAAAACTATCAAAGGAATGTACATTGATTAGAGGAAAATCAATCAAAACAGAGAGAGAGAGAGTGTGTGTGTAATTGCAGGATGAAATAAAATCATGTTTTGACGTAAAGGTGATTCAAATAACTAATTATTTCATTATAATTTATTCATTAAAAACTTTTTTATTTTATTAACATTGTTTTTGCAGCAAAACCTACCGGATTCATTTTGTGGTTACGCACCAAAGAGGAAAAAACGCCTAAAGGTAAGCACTCATATGCTCATTCATGTTTGAGGCTGCGTACTGACAGCAGTTTCCGTACGCAGCCATAATTTGAAATGTGCAGCCATTTTTGTTCAAAACTCATCAGAGCACCATTTAACTTTGGCCTTCATTGATGGTGTGTTTTTTAAAATAACGAATTCGAATTAAATTCAATGAAATGGTTACAAACAAACTCTATTAGGAAATGTTAGTTCAGCATTTTCTTCCGTCTGTTTAAACTTCATTTAATTTGTTACGATGTGAGGAAAGAGAGATATTGAGAAAAGCTGCTTTCAACAGGCAAGTAAATATAGTAGCTGGACCAAGAGCACGATTTACTGAACTTATTTACAGAGAACTGTTTATTCTAACGTCGTTTTATTCCCAGAATTCGTCCGTTCAGTTATGCGTTGTATGGACATTTCTAAAGTAGTAGTAAAAAGGTATGCTTAATGTACAGGGAGGCTGCTCTATAGAGCAATCATTCGCAAAGAACGAATTTACTTTATTATTCTCAATTTAAATACTCTTTGTTTGCAAAACGGAATTTCTTTATGTCTATGTTTATTCAGCATAATGTACATAATTCAAATAATTTTAAAAATCAGTAAACACCAACCCTTTAGCGAATTCTAGAAACCCTTCTCTTTTCGTCAATCATCAACTGTTCTAGCTCTTTCTCATGCTCTCTCTCTCTGTTTCTTTCTCTCTTTGCTGCGCATTGAACCAGCAGCATAATTTTCACGTACCACAGAACAGCGTAGATGCGCTCCCGTGCGCCTTGTGCGTGTAGTCGTTCGCAAAACACCAAAACGCACCTGGCTTTACATTGTCGCCCCTTCCGTTATCGGGTTCACCTTTCCTTTCCTGATCATACTTTCCTGCTTCGTTACCGCCGCGGTTGCTGCGGCTGTCCTTCCCCCGTTTTGCGTTCTTCCAATAGCTGCGCAAGCTAACGAATTTTTGGATGGCG
>AXCM01007721.1:0-12878 GCA_000473375.1 Anopheles culicifacies | reverse complement strand
GTGTGTTATTTGCGCATTCTCTTCCGTGATTTGTTGCGAAAAAGGGAAGGACAAGAAATCCTTGCCGTTTTTGAAGATCGGCGAGGAAAACTGTCATTGTGGCATCCTCCGGAATGGGAATGGTGGTAGGGTCATTGGATAGGAATACATTCACCTGTTACACTCTGCGGACACAGCGTTCGACAGGCGGCAAAAAACAGGATTTTCTTGTCTGAAAAACGAAACCAGTTTCTCCATTAGGAACTGTTGTACCGACGATGATGTTGCGAGAACTCTTCTGGATCCTTTTCCGTTATGGAAAGAATATTTTGAATTTTGTTTCTTGATGGAGCTTCTCTTTTCATTTTAATTATAAGGTATCTCATACGTGCAAAAAATATTCACACAACATGACCTGGATGACCATACGGCTACGTAGCCGTCATAATGGATAAATAAATAAATAACATGACCTGGATATTGTTTATTTGATCCATTAAAACGTCTTCAGACAATGGATTCGTGTTCGCATGGCAATCAATCCGCTGGAATAGTTTTGAAATATGTCAAGCTTGGCGATAAAATGTATCAAGACAAGATGCGCGTCTTGAATACTTAACGCTTAACGATGCGCAAACGTAAGCCCAACAAGAAGAAGATGAGCGGGTGGATTTGCATATTTTATAAATTCGCTCGCTCGCTTGAGAAATGCAAGGTATGAACAGTCCTAGTATTTAAACCGACTGTACGGTCATTGACATTTCGTTGGTTTGCCAATTTCGATCATGTTTTTCGCGATCCTCTTTCACTCCGTCTCTCCGTGGTGTCCAAGCCGGCGAATCGATCGCAAACTCGTCGTAAATCAGTTACCGCATGCCAAGAAGCATCTATAAAAGGAAGAAAAGAAAGATAGCCGTGTTGTTTGTATGGAGAGATTTCTTCACTGCGCGTCGTTCAACGTGCGAAAGCGTCCTGAAAATGTTGATTGGGTGTGCTTGCAGAGAAGAATAAGCGAACCATTAAACAACACTGTTGACCTCATATCAGAAGAAGATACACGCAGTGGACGGCGCACATCTTGGTTAGGTTTTGCAAAAAAAGGTAACATGCAAGATATGTTCCTTGGAGATGAATACGGTTGTTTGGCAAAGGGGTGGAGAACACCGGTGGAGAGATGGTGATGCTGCTACGGGCCGGACCGTACACTGAGATGGTAATAAAGATGGTAATGTGTCAAAGCGTGGAGATGCATTGGTATGGATAGACAGTGAAGAAGGCAAAAACTGTAGACCTTCAACGACAAAACAGTAAATAGCGCGTAGGAATGCATAAAAGAAACTGGTTGCGCGCCAGAGTGGACACTGCCTTGGCAAAAAAAGTGCATGCAGGGCAAGCAATGTTCGTCCATCATCGTCGTCGATGGCGAGACGATTGATGAACAGATATTAAGGGGAGTTGAAGGCGACATTATCATTAAGTGCGCTTTCTTATGGCAGTCACTTTATTGCAAATTATCTGAACACACGCCGAGACTTGATGATTGTAGTTATCATTTTTAAATATTTCAGATTTTATGGTGTCTCTTACGTATATGGACCGAACTTTTATTAATGCCTTTTTATCATCTTCTTAGGATAAAAGTTTAAAACGTATTTATATTTATGTTTTTCTCAATAATAGCTTTATTTTAATAATGTTTTTAAAAATTTGAATTCAACGGTAACGTCTCTGAATGGAAAAATAACGTTCCAGATGGCGTGACTTCCTTTTATTACTGGAAGCTCCATGCCGTTGCATTGAAGTTTTCTTCCAGAAAAAGAAAACCAGTTCCGCCCTCCAGATCGCTTCCTACTCATTTTATCAAGAAACGCATTTATGCACATGCAACCAACACACTATGCACCAAATACAAACCGAGTGCAATCGATGCAATTGATGAAGGGAGAAAAAATCTGTTGGAATCTTTTTTAGACGAGGCGTTATGCCATCCCACCCATTTTAGTTCCCATTCGAATAGCTGGCGACGCGTGTTGGAGTGTTTGCCTTGTATGTTGTTGCTTAGTGTGTTTCTTACAAAAAACGAGAGCAGATCCAGCGACAGCACACTTTGTCATCGAGTACGTACTTATTTGTACATCTGGTGTAAGCATAGGGACAAACGAGATTGGACTCGCATGCACATGGATTATGGTCTGGTGTACAAAAGTGACGTACTTGCTCTTTCCATGTTTTTTTTTTTGTTTCTAAGGGTTTGATTATCTGAAGTTTCCAGTAGCATTCAACTCTTGTCCCTCATCTTTATTGACGCTTACAAACTTACACCAGCATCTTCATCCATCTTTTTTTTTCTCTCTCGTGCATGTAACCCTCGCTACATCGAACGATCACTTGCGGGGATGGGAACAACTTGTGCAATGATATGCCCAAATTGAATGGGTTTCAATTAAGGCAATACCGGCCGTAGGCCTTCATATGTGTGCTGTAGTTGTAGTACGGATGTGGGGGATTAGGCGTTAACAACGGCTAGATCTCCGACGGAACACCCTTTCGGTTGTAACTAATAGAGACACAGATGAGGTCAGATCCGGTAGGTTACAGCTTTGTTTGGCACTTGATTATTTTATTACCCTATTTACAAGGCGTAATAATGTCATTTTGTTTGAAGAATGTCTCTTTATGTCTGTGCGCTTGAACATTGCGTTATTGGCCTTTTATACTACAGAAAAACCTTTGTATAATATTGAATTTTTAAAAATTATATTTAATCTCATGCTATTTATTTTTGATTATTTATGATTATTCTTTAATAATAATTATTATTTTTTCTTTATTCTAATTTTAGATGAATGTGCTGATCTAGACGGTTCTTCCATTACGGATTATTCCACTGTACCGGATAATCAAAGGAAACCCAAGGAAGTACTGGTCGAGTCATCAGCAGTAAACACTCGAGAACCGGCTCGTGATCAAATCCACGATAAGGTAAATATTGTGGAAGCGTCTGCAGATGTCAGGTCGTCCGAAAAGGAAGTGGTATCGCAAGAGGTGCAACACCCGGAGAGATGTGGCATAGCTTCTCCCACCAATCAGTATGTGTCACTAGACGATGAACTGGAAGCACTGTTCGGAAGGGACTGGAATAATAATCTTAACGGAGAACACGTGGAACACACTAGAAGTAAAGTAAAAATGATGGTACAGCAGTACGAGCAGAATAAGGGCAAAATGTCTCGACCCGCCAGAACAACGCCACACACAGTGACTGGTGATATGGCGGAATTGTGTACGGACCTAGCGCATCCCGACGTTTCCTCAATTGGGGAGGCGGAGACGAGTGATTTTGAAAGTGCTAGTGTAACGAGTGGAAGCAGCGTATGTGGTGATGGTGGTAGACGTAGTGTACGCACCAGTTCCGCGTTTAGCGAAGGTAGCCGAGATGTGGCCAGTATCGATCGGTTTGATCTGGGAATTCCGACCAGCCAGCAACAGAAGCAGCAGGAAGAATTAGCGGGCCATAATACGATGATTACCATTAACATTAACTACCGATGTGATACTAATAACCCTCCAAGGACAAGCAAAGCTATGTCTGTGGAGAAGGATGTCGCGGGAAAAACTGTAGATATTATGGTTTCAGCACCACCGCAGGCGGTAACTGAAAATAACCGTAAATCGTTAGAAAGTGATAGAACGATTCTACAGCAAGCTGCAGAACGACGCGTTCTGAATGCGCCAGAGGTTGAGGAGGAAGAATTGATGGATCAGGAACAGGAGCACGCATTGATGGATGAGCTAATATCAAATGAATCTGAAGAGAAAACTAACGAAGTGATAATAGATGATGCTGGTAGTGAAAGTATGACGGCTTCTAATCCAAAAGACCCTCGTGGTTCGTTAACTAACAATCGGTCTTGTCGTACGCCGGATGACGAAGAATACCACGACTGTGATGAACTTCACGAGTCAACGCTTTCCTTTTACGAGCAAGCTTTCTCCCAACCAGTGACACCACAGGAATCGAAGAAACGCTCGTCTAGTGTACACGCATCAACTGTGGAGTGTACTGATGAATTGGACGGAGAACAACCGATGATCCAAATCGTGCAGGAACTGTCGGAGGATCACGGAGAAGTCACGTCAACAATCACGTTGAACAAGGCTCAGATACGGGATATGCAAAAAGCGAATGGTACACGCCGTAGTGCTGATGCCGCCGAAGAATTGAAAAGGCATTCTCCATCTGACGAAAAGAGTTCGAATGAAAAAAGAAGAAAATCTCATAGCAGTGCCACTACCAAGAAGCGTCACGATAAATCGAATCTCCAGCGGCAGCAACGCATAATGGATGACAATTTCTGTAACGAGATTCTCGATTCCACGATTCACTTCGATCGACTCTATGGAAACAATCGTCCACGGCGCTCTGCAATGGATGAGAAAGATGTTGCCTCTTCACCGTCTCCAACACGTCCGATGGCAGAGGAATGTTTTAGCGACTCGGTAGTGTGCGAAATTGTATCACCGGGTGAAGAATCGTTCGATTCCGCCATGTCAGTGGGAAAGTTGGAAGGAAAACCACGCTATTCGGGCAAAACTGTAGGGCGATTGATGATGAAGCGTCTGAAGAAACTGCACGGAGTTGGTGTTGGGACGCAGAAAATGTTGGATACATCGGATGCTTCTACCAGTTCTTCACAACAGATGAGCGGACCGAAGAAACCTCCGCGAACGTTTGCAAACTCGCCCAAGCGATCGTCCGCACTTCCAGTTCCTTCCTGTCCCACGGCGAAGGATATCATAGAAAGTGATCCATTGGAGCGTGAAATTGGTTGGAAAATGGACACAAAACCAAGGTCTCATCAGGTCGGTTGGACTGTACCGGCAGCTAATGGAAAAAATGAAGCAATTCCTGCCCAGATCTACAGCATGCTAAACTACTCGGAAGACGAGGGACGCAAACGTTTGATCAAGACGGGCAATTCTAAACCAGCACCTCAGCAATCGATATCATCGAAAGGAAAGAATAAATATTGGCCTGATGGAGAGCCAATGGGACCTAAGATGGCGATAGACACTGTTGATGGAACAAGAACACCTTCCCGTCGTCACTCAACATCGACGGATTTTGAACGATTCGTGCGGGAATCGAACGTAAAGAGTACACCCCATCGTAAGAGTGATGTCAGCAGTCGTATCGAAACGCGCCGACGAATCGAACAATTTCTTAGCGAAGAGCGACATCAAGTTCCGGAGGGGCAACGAAAGCTTCCGGGCGTGGATCGACGTCGGCGAACAACGGGTGGCATATTTGAGCGGCGTCGACAGCAACAGGAGAATTTTTTAGACGATGCCAGGCGAACGAACCATGAACCTCGACGGAAAAAGATGTCGAAAGGTCAGGGTTCCGCCATTGCACCCAAAAACGCTTGCTGTCCAGCAGCGGCAGCTACAACCGTCGGTACTTCATCACGAACGAATGGTAGTGCAGCTAGTGGAGGAAAGGTTGAAAAACGACGAACATTTCGTAAGGCAGCATTAATTAAACGTACACGTACATTGTTTGAAGCGTCGAAGAAGAAAATATGGGCTATAAAGAGGTTCGAAACACCGAAGAAACAGAATGTTGCATCACCGTCTGACGCTTCCGATCGCGACCCAAATATAAATCGTAATAGTTCGGTGAAGAAAAAGTATCATCTACACCACAAACACCTAGGATATACGCCGGTGCACTTGAAGTGTAAAACTTGTGGTTCGGAACAAACCGACGGTGATCGGGAGGAAACAGTGGTACCAACCAACTACCGTCCTACTCGTCAGCTGCCTCCTTCTCAGATAGATTCTCGTTCTTCTAAAGATGAAAATAAAGAAAATCAATGTAGTACCGCAAACCAGGATGGGTCGTGGCGTAAAAGTGGCGCGGAGTATAATCGAAAATCGGCTCGTAGCCTGAATTTTGCCTCAGTTCCACAAGGACAACGTTTAAACGCTTCACCGGTGGAACGTGAAATATGTCCCGATAAGGAGACCTCTCCCCGAAAGACTGGGAAACAACTGTCCGAGACAAAGTTCCTAAAAACGCTTCGTAATTTAAAAATATCCCCGAAAAGGATATTTCGCTTTTCGTCACACTCTTCGACAACGCTCGATAATCGTTCGTCGGCCAGCGAAAGCCATGTGCAGGGAGAATTCCAATCGTATGACGATCTGAATCTCGATAGTGTGGCTAATATGGGAGACTTTCTCAGCAATATACGGCGTAAGATTGCTGACGATGAGGTGGACGAACCAATAATCGGCCGGGAGTCTCTTCATCAGGCTACGGCAGGCCGATCAGTTGTTCCGGTGGATGTGCACGGTGAGCACGAAGATCCTATCTATCAAGAAATTTCACCGAAGGCTAACAAAATGGTTCTCAATGAGTTTATCAGCAGTGATACGAACAAGCGGTACTTAATGGTAAACAACAATCCCAACATCCTGTACGCCATGGTGGAAAGCAAAACAGCACGATCGTCGGGGCGGTTGGTGCGAGCAAGATCGCTTACAAATATGCATCGTTCGGTTAGCGTTGCAGATCCGACAGTTACATCAACTCCGGTCAGTAAGCCTCAAAATAACACGAGCAAAAGCCACATGAAACCGAGCAATCGGCGTGTCACCATGTCACCGCACACGGAAGCACGTGCTTTGGGTATTGTGGACACAGAGGAACGGGAAAATTCCTTGTACAACACAGCATTATCGGAACATTGCACTACACCTCGGCGTATAGCTACTTGTGCTGTTGTAAATAGCGGAGCTACCAGCGGTAGAACTTACAGATCATTTAATGCAACAGAAAGTAGCACCAGCAGCTCGATACGGCGATCCTTGTTTTCTCGGAAAACACCCTCAGATCACAATCGTAGTCTATCGCAACAACACCAGCATTCAACTGATGACAGTGATATTTCGATTTTACAGGAAGAAGAAAGTAGGGAAGACGAATCCTCGCTGGAATCGTTACCGGAAGAACCGATCGTAAATGAGCCACTGATTGTGCGGGAACGGGTTGAAGATCGGTTAGCATTACGCATGGAAAACGAACATTTCCAGCAGAATCCTCCTCCATCGGCGTCAACAATCGGTTCTAAAGGGCGTTACAAGGGTACACAGGAGCAACTCTTTGCGTTCGAAAAGGACATTATTGTTGAGCAAACTATGGGTGGGAATAATGTGAAGGCGGGCATCGAAAGTGGTGCCGGAGTAGGACAAAATTTGATCGTGTTAAAAGCACACAAATCAGTGCAAGTTAAGGTCGATGGGAATGGTGCCGCTCCTCTCGGATGCTTCGATACGGATGGTGAGGTAAGTGGATGGGGAATTCAGGAATAAATCAAACATTTTATCAAAATATTAATAACATTTTGTTCTACTACTACAGATCGATTCATTACGAAAATATGGAGATAGAGAGATTGACGAGCTAGTCCATTCGCTGCACGACAATGTAACACTCTCGGACATGGGAACGCTTGACACGGAGACCATGGATTCTTCGTCAATGGGTAATGAGCTAAATAGCATTGGGTATGATACAGTCGATTTGGCTCCACCAGTAGCACGCACGTTTCATCCACCAACAGGCAAAAACATAACCATCGATACGGTGGATGTTTCCGAACTGATCAGTCACGCTCCAGAAGACAGTCTGTCTACTGATAACCATTCGCCCATTACAAGTTCCCCATCGAACGTCAAAATGTCTACCTCCGGTACAGCCGTTATGCGCAATCTGAAGGACAAACTGCGTTCGTCTTTCCGTAAGAGTAGAACGTTTATTAAAAATGAACGTCAGCGCATCGCCAACTTCATTCTCGAGGATAGGTCAGGTAGCAAATCGCCGTCGGGAAGTTCTTCAACGACAAGCTCTCCGCGTAAAGATACCACACAGCAGGCGCACGCAAGCACTGTTGGACATAAACATGGTAGCCGTCGCAAGCAGCAGGAGAGCGACATCGAAAGTGACGACATGTACCAATCGTTCACGCAGGACAGTAACAGCATCGTAACGGGTAGCTCCATGACCGAGCTTAGCAGCCAGCATATGAATGAGCTGATGCATCAGATAATCAGACAGGGTGACGCCAGGAAACAGCTGAAGCAAGCCGTCGCTATCTGTCGCAGTACGCGCGAATTCGAATGCTCTTCGGAACTCATCGAGGCAGAACGGTTGCTGTTGGTTGCAACGCAGAAGGAGACAGCCGTACGGAACGAGCTGAATAATATCGATTACCTGACCAACGGGATGACGCTGGCCGAAGACAAGCGCGTTGGAACGGTTACGCTGAGTAATTTTGAATTTCCACTGAAGGAAACGGCCGTACGGGATGCACTGTTCAATTACTTCTACGTCGTGGTGTGCACGTACAAGCACGAGGTGAAAGCGACGATCGCCAAAGAGCGTCACGCCGATGGTCGGGTGTACTTCCACAATTGTGCTATACAGTTTAAAAATCTAGACGCCAACTACGAAATAAAGGTGGAGGTGTTTGTACTGCAGCTGCGCAAAAACGTGAAGAATTACAGCTTTGAAAGTCGCTACCATCTGGAAAAGGTATGTTTGTTTAATTTAAATGCTGTTGGACATAGCATCTAAATGTTTTTATTCTTTGTGTCTTATTTACAGGACAATAAAAGGCCCCTAAGTTGTCCGTCCCCGTCGAAGAAGCTGCGTGAAGCCGGTCGGCTGCTGTCGTTTCGTTCGAACTCTCCAAAAACGTTTGATTTTGACAATGAGTTTTCACGCTTCAAATCACAAGGATTCCTAACGCTGACTTCCTTCATGCTGCTTACGGCCAATGGAACCGAGGGCGAAGATGCCTCCGGAGAGGAAAAGCCTTTCGACGCAACGTACGCCACCGCACGCTCCAACCACACGACGCAGATGTCCACGATGCTCGAGACCGGAGACGAAGCCGGTCATTCGTACTACTCAACGTCCGGACACTTCCAACCCGTCATCTACCAACAGGATGATCAGAGCGTGTTGTTCATAGCGGAAGATTTCAAATATCTTACTGTGGACTCGATGGCGTACACCTCCAATATGGTCGGCACGATTGGAATGAGCGTTCGCAGTGAGGTCCGGTTCGATGGTTCCGATATGAGAGGATTTCTGGACGTCGGTGAGAAAACGGAAGATAACGAAGGAATCACCTGGAGTCGTCGCTGGTGCCAGATGAATGGATTTGTGCTCGAGTTTTGGAACTATCCTCAGGAGTGCCAGGAAAAGGTTTGTACGATTGTGTTGTTACTGTGTACTCAGGTCTTTTATTGGTTTACACTTCTTTGTCCGTTAACTTCTACAGCAACCAATTATGTACATCGATCTTGTAAAATGTATTAACGAGCGTATCGAGCTGGCTGAGCGAACGATCTGCTCTCGGCCTCGTACGTTCCGGGTGGAGATTTTCTCTTCCCGTGCCGCAGCGGCCGGTGCCAGTTGTAACAGCAGCGGCATTGGTAGCCTCCGGAGCAGCGGACGAACAACGAGCCCAAGCTCGGTCGGTGAGCCTACCGGTTCCAGCTCCGGACGGAGTAATCTTCGGCCAATATCTCCTGGTGATGGTGGACGACACCATAACAACGTGACGTGCTACCTGCTGGCTGCGGACACGAAGAGCGATCTGAAGGGTTGGATGAATGAACTAAATCGTGTCGTTAAATTTTTAAAGGAATGGAAGATATAGAAAATGTTACAGGAATCATTTATCGCTCATTGCAACATTATCTATCAGCTGCTCCGTGATCACTTATTTTGTTAGTCTGTTTAATATAGATTATTATTATTCGTTTATGGGCATTTTGTACCGAAATAGCTAGAAAGGCAGCTATTTATCCGTAGTGAAGGAAACATGCAGCTAGTTTCATCATACTAAACGCTCTCTGGTGAAAGGAATTAGTTAGGGTAAGAAAACGAACGCAACAAGTCGAAAACAAGTGCCTTTATCACTTACTCAACAGCCTAAGAAAGATTTCATTAGCAGCTAATAATGGTATGAAGGGGGGGATCGTGGTCTCCCTGCAACAAGACTGCACGGGGGTCCGAAGTCAATGTGCGCCGGGGTGTGATGCGCTGCCTGTCCTCGGTTATCGGTGATTAGGGTAGTATGTTTTCTAGTTGGTTTCCTCTTTTTTTTAAGTTTGAACAGTTTAAAACCCATCTGACACGCACATATTGGTGCACATTCCAGTTTCGTTATGTTTTCGATTATACGTTTGTTAATTTTCTTCTCAATCAAATCACAATCTAACGCAAACTCTCAATTCACGTACGACCATTTGAAGCAGACGTAATGATGTGACTTTCGCTTCGTTTGATTCGTTTTAAAAATTAAGAGATCTCATGTACATATTTAGTGCTTGATCGCATTATCGAAAGATCAGTAATTTGACTGCGACTGACCCCAAGAAAAAAGGTTACTTTTGTTCTGAGATGTAAAAGACGATAGGTGTTAAGACCTTTGTTATTTAATGCGCACAAAGCAGTTTAAGAAGGGTTAGTTTTGTGGGAATGATTTTTTTGCAAACATAGAATGAAATAAACAAATACAATGGTCGCGCAAAGCATGGAAAATTATCAACATGAATGTTGTTTTGCCATGAAATGTTGTTACATTCGAAAGCTAGATTCTCCCTTGCAATACTACGAAACATTTAGTTTGTTATTGGGGAAGATATTAACACACTTACCAATACTCACACCCATCCAGCATATCCTTTTCTTATTTCACTCAAATGAATGTCCTTTTTTGAATTAATACTAAATGATGCCAGTCCCATCTGAAGTTGAACACACAAGAATTGAAAAAAGGCTGGGAAAATAAATGATAATTTTTTATTTCAACATATTTGCTTTCTCTTGTAGTGGTGTGGTGGTGGTGTGTGTATAGTGTAGGAGTGTAGTGAGCAGGTTAGGTTAGTCTCTACGACTCGTTTTGTAATGTGTGCTTTCACAATTCTACCAACATACAATGCTGCGCTGTGATCAAGCCTCCTTTCCCTCGTGGTGGTTACTTCCTTGGTTTGATTATATCTCCAGAATCGGTGTCAGCAAAAACGAGAAATGGATACATTTCTTACTGACCAACCGTTCCAAACCAGTGGTAGTAATGACTTAGTAGTATTAGGACCAGTAAGTGTTAAGGATAATAGTTGCACTTGCTCTCATACTGATCCAGTTGTAAGTGTACGTGGTTTTTGTTTGTTTTTGGGGTGTTCTGTTCTGTTAAGTTTGCTATAAAATTGGCCTAACAGTAGCATTAATAGTGTTTGCGGCGTTTGCCTTCCGTGTGTCATATATCTGTTTGTGGTATGTGTGTCTGCTGCTGTATATTTATATTTATATATGGTTTATAACGTTTTATTGTACGCATAGTATGTGTGTTGTGTAATATAATTTATCTCTTTCGTATGTATAATACGTATATGTATATATGTATGTATGTATCATAATAATGGCTTAACATGCAATTATTGATGGTAGTGGCATACATTTCCGCACTATAGATTATATATAAATTCAAATCGGTTACGCTTTAAATGCTTCTGGTATTTTCTTTTGCTTTGCTTTGCTTTGTTTTTGGTAAATCCTTCATCATCTCACTGTGAAACGCTTTGATGCTACGGTCCCATTTGAAATACAGAAACCATAACGTTATGTATGTCTCAGCTTATGTATATGTTTATGTTTTTGCGCTGTAACCCACTTTTTCAACTGTATCTTAACTGATTTATTTCTTTTCTTTTTCAAGTGTTGTTTGCTTATAAACGGTATTTGCTAGAAAGTTATATATTGGAAGTAGAAAACAAGAAAATAAACTCTAGCTCATGTTAACATGATTCATCTTCGTAGTGAAACAAAACGGATCAACGTCGGATTAGATCAATCTTCTCAAACTATTTCGCTCTGAGCAAGGAAGCCTGTTGTATGCGAGATGGATCTAGGAGTGATAACCGTCAACAAATGTAATCGAACGCGATGACTCTAGGCGATGCTCGACGTGTATTGAGATACAGTTATACAGCTGTGGGTGTTTTCCCCCGTAGTGGAATATACATATATTTATACTTTGTTTGTTTGCCAACTCCTAGCACTGATGTTCGTGCCGTCCGGATGCAAGTCTGTGTCTGAGTGTGTGTGTATATTTGATACCTTTTTGCCTCGGTTTCATTGCATTTCTTAATGGAATTAATAAACTACGTATTAATTCATGTATTATTACCACTATCGTCGTATAAAAATATGTGTGTGTTTACCCTTAGAAAGATTTGCGCCTGCCTCTGGGCAAACGGCGTGTGTGTTTGTGTAATGCATTGCAGCTTAAGTATTGCCACAACTGCTCTACATGGGTTTTTTTGTTTTGTTGTCATATACCTGCACTCACACACGCTATCCCTTTTGTATGTTATCTGATTTGCGCTATATGCACTACAAAATGTATTGTTTGCGTTTGCGTTCACTAACATAACACTACAAGGTTGTTGTTTTTGTTTTGCAAGAAACGTTACACTACTGAGTCATTCTTGTGCTAGCACAAACATTTGTTATTTGTAATTGGTGTAGAACTTTTGCGATCAATTGCATTTGCTATCGTCCCTGGATTCTTGTGGTTGAACTCTTTTGTTTTGTGTCCGAGTATGTGTGTGTTTGTTTTTCTAAGTAGATTAAATGTTTCTGTGCTGCTCTAATTTTGAAGTAACGTAAGCATCTACTGCAGTAGTGTTGTTTTAGTGTAGCGTAGTACTGTGTCGTGCACTTTGGAATATTACTTATTAATCCTCTGTTTGGCTCACTGTTATCGTCATAAAATTAGTGTACTTTTGGTCTACCATTATTAGTATTCGAACGCATC
>AXCM01007720.1:0-12927 GCA_000473375.1 Anopheles culicifacies | reverse complement strand
TTCTAGTTCGTTTCAATCTACCCAGTTTGTAAACATTGCTCGAAAAACTCATAAAGGCACCACGTTCATTATATCCTTAACGTTGACTTTGCGGATGCACCACTTTGCACATATTTCATCGTACTAAGGATGTGTAACGAGTACAAATTCATTTGCGTCCTGCTTGGTGTGTTCCATCAGTTCGCTTATCGATTTGCAATTAATTTCACGGTCTGTCCTTTACCATGAGGTTTGTCTGGCCACACACGACGCCCATCAAGTTGATTGATTTTTCTCCGTTTATGTACTTATCGTGCATGGTTTGTGATTCGGTTTTTTCCTTTCGCTCATGCTATCGTTTCTTTCTTTCCTTTCGCAGATCACCGGACTGGTCGTGATTGTTACGGGAGCCATCATTCAATCGAATTATTACCATTACTCGAACTTTGTCGGTAAATATTTGCACTAATTGTGTGTCGCTTTGTGGCATTTATCCTGCGGCAACCATTCGGTGGATGATACACCCTGCATGTATGTTTGCGTTTGTCTGTGCTATTTTTAGGTGATAATTTCTGGACCGCTCCGATCGTACTTATCGTTATCGGGTCCATCATCTTCGTTGTGGCATGCTTCGGATGTTGCGGTGCGGCTAAGGAAAGCCCTTGCATGATCATCACGGTAAGACCAATGTCATGCTGGTTGCTTTATTGCAAGAACCCTCTCTCACTGTATTCGTATGTTTTGTATTCACTTTCAGTTTTCGATCTTTTTGGCATTGGTATTTTTGGCCGAAATCGGCATCGGTATTGCCGGGTACTACAAGCACGAAGAGCTGAGTGGCATTCTGGAGAAGGGCTTCAACAAGACACTCGACAGCTATGCCACCGACAAGGGTGCCCAGGAAGCGTGGAATCTCGTACAGTCGGAGATGGTGTGCTGCGGTATTAAGGGACCGGAAGATTGGGAACCGATCTATAAGAACGATACTGTACCGAGGGCCTGCTGCCACCGGATGCCGATCGGTGTGAACAAGTGCACCAGGGAGTACGCTACGACGGAAGGATGCTTCTCGAAACTGTCGAGCTATCTCGGTTCGAAATCGCTTATTCTTGCCGGCATTGGAATCGGATTGGCCATTGTGCAGGTAAGTGGGGCGTGTATGGTGGGAAATCGGGAATGAAAGGGGAAGTCTCTGGAAATTGGCTTCCTTTTAATTGGTTTTTTTTTAGGGGTTTTTGAGGCCGGAAGGTTGTTGATTGTTTTTTTTTTTTTTTTTTTATTGATTGTTTCCGGATTTTGGCTTTTTTTTCGGCCCTTTTTGGGTTTTTTTGACCATTGTTTTCAAGGTTTTTTTTCTTGTGTTTTGCCCCATTCCGAGCGTGCTCGGTTGAGCGCGATAAATATGACCACATACAAAACTATTGTCGGAAACGCATTAAATTCGTCGAAACTTCTCAACTGGGCGCATGATTTCCGTTAAGAACCACCAGCATTGCCTTTTGGTTTATCTTTAGCACGTAGCCGGATAGCTGCAGAGGATAGAGTTCGTTAAAATCCATGCTACGTGAGAATGGTCCGGATGGGATTCTGGTACCGGACCACTATCCCACCGGGCACATGTTGATAATTCTGCAAATCATAGAATTGCTAATCCGTTCAACTTTATCCTTCGTTTGTAGTCTGTTAAAAAGTTAAAATCAATAAATGCTTGCACAAATCAAGGACAATCTTTAGCTAATGAACAAGTTTACCGAAGCGGTAAGCAAACTTTTGGCAGATGGTTCTCTATTCTATGGAAATGAAATTAGAGACCATACTATTATTGAATTTGAAACTTTTCCTATAGTAAAACAGGGATCATCTACGTGAAAAACATGCCAAAACATTGAACTAGAAACCAGAGTTGGATGTGTTGGACGATTTTTCGAAGCAATCATCAGCATGGCTGTTATGCAATCTAGACAACTCCTCGATTTTGTATATTCTGTTTGTCTAAGCATTCGCAGTTGGTTAATTCTTCCTATTTTAAATTCCCGGGTTATGGAGAAAAATGGCTACCAGAGAAAGCAGCTGCTGTTCCTACACATTCCGGATAACTTCTGTAGATACACTGGTCCGTGTGGATGCTAATGAGAGAGTTTTGCATATTCTGAAGCAGTGTAAATGATTTCATCATAAATTCTTCACCCTTGCTTTTAATTCAATCGTTTGATCGTTTGTTTTGTGTCTGTATTTTCCTTTCTTTTTAGCTGATTGCTGTCTTGCTGGCCTGCTGCTTGTATGGATCGTTCCGCCGCCAGTACGAGACTGTCTAAATTTCGAAAACGAATGTTGGAATCGCCCCGCAATACATTAGCAAACTCTCCCAACTGATCCTTTTCAATTCCGCAAGGATACACGGAAAGCATGGTGGAAAAGTTTACAACAGCCACATCATCATCATCATCCTCACGCGATGGGCGTCCGTTCATCTGCCGAATGTGAGACCGTAATCAAAATCATGAATGAAGAAATCATGTTCGACTAGCATTTATTGTAGCACCGATACTGATCAATCATTTTTAACTTCAATCGTCCGGCGAGTAAACTGGTTACGCAGCAAAGCCGTCTGTAATGTTCTAGAAACCCCAGTTAGATTACCGTAAAAGTTGTAGATCATGATACAGCACATGAAAAGAAACCCATAACGTGTACCGTCTTAATACCTCCACACCTTTTAGGGCAACTGTATGGTCAATGGTCTCGCTCGTCCCACCTCTCTCCCAACCAAGCCAACAAATTTCGAATGGGAACAAATGGAAATCAATAATTTTGCTCTAACTAGTAGTATCGACACTGGTGGTTCTGCTGTCGCAGTTGTTTTTACAAAACCAAAACAATTAGAAAACCTCAACCGTACTGTGGGGGCAATAGAGGAGGAGAAGGAGATTAGGAATATTATCACAATATTATGAATCCCAATCCCCTTGGAACTGTTACGTGCCATGCACGAAGAATCGTACATTTGTCCAATAGTAGCAGGAGAGTAGGAGGAGCAGCAATTCATCAACCGCTACTAACCGATATAATCATTATAAAGAGTAGCATGAAGCGAAGAAAACGAGCAGATAATAGCGCGTGGACGGATGGATAATTATAAAGATAAAACATATACATTATCTGCACATCGTGATCGTATTCGAGACCAATTCGCAAGGGAATGTAAGGTAGAACAGGTTAAACGTACTGCGAAATTCGCATTTTATTTTCTGCTTTAGATGGTTTAGAAATTCCGTAACATCCCTAATACCATAAATTCACATATTGTGCTGCATGAATCTTATATTTGTGCCAATACACTGCTTGCATAGTCACATTCTGGTCGTAATAGAACACCCTCCTCGACAGTTTTGTTTAGCGTTCGCAGTTGTAGGTGTGCGTGTGTGTGTTTCTGCGTGGCGATAACTAAGCTAAATACAAAAGGGGTGAATTGATTAGATCAGGTGAAGATCGTTAAGTTCGTTAAGAGTACGATCGAGATGTTGGGGTTTTACATTGGATGCTCTTCAATACAACATTTGGGAGTTATGTCAATGCTGATATGCCAATATTGCGGTGGATTTATCAATTGAAAACTTTCCTTTCGTAGCTTCTGTGTGTAGAATTTGAGCTACAAAAGTTGGCAAATCGATATTTCAAAAGAAAAAAAAAAACATTCATAATAATATTCATTCATATTTTCAAGCGTGCTGGCTTTTACAGCTGGCTCCAAAGAGTTAGTAGCGTACGAATGCAATTTACAAGTTAAGCTAAATTTACAGCAAACATTTCTTGCATCGAAGAATTGCACACAGAATTGCAAAATGTGAGGACAGTCGCACGGTTGATGGTAATTCATACACAAAAGAGCGTGTCGATTGTGTTGATGCGAATCAAAATAATACAATTTAGGCCCTCTCCCCTCTTATACTGCACACGACACACGTTTGGCATTCATTTGCACGATCTTACACCACACGAAGAATCTCACACGTTTGCTCATATACACACACCGATAGAAGAGAGGAAGGATTATGTTTGATATCCTGGGTAATACAAAAAAAAAAATCTCCGCCCATATGCGCTAGGTGAAAAGATACTACAGAAGCTGGATTCAGGTCAAAGCGAATAATGATTTTATTTTATTCATTGAGAAGAACGTATGCTCAAAATGATTGCCGCCTACAAAGCGAACGAAGTGCAATGTGAAAATGGCATTGGGGCATGGAGAGAGAGTTACACACGTATAAGCAAAACTATTTACAACGCTGCTCAAAACGTATTGAACGTAATGAAATATAAAGGTTTTTGTTACCGTCAACCGATCGGTTGCTTTTCAACTATTCACGTTTGCATAACAAGTGATTTCGTTTTGTTTTCTCAATTTTAAAAGCTTGATTTTTTGCTCTTTAGAAATAGGAGAAATTCCCAATCTAAGAGCGGTTCATATGGTTCCCGAATACATCTGGTGATTGTTTCGTTATCTTTACACGCGCTGATACATAATACATTCCTTTTTCAGTGTGTTGCATCAATGTAAGCCAGTAGAGAGTACAGTACAGAGCAACTGTGTTGATATTTTTATAAATGTATTTTACTGATTAAATGCTAGAAATCACCTATAAATAAAAGGTATAGGCCCGTACAAGGCGGAATGAGGATGCCAATCATTTAGTACTACTATGGAAAGAACTTATGGACTTATTCTTATTAAATTATTGGAAAGTTGAGTGTGAATGTTGTGAAGGCTAAAAGATTACATCATCGGCAGGTAAGTCGGTCAGTAGCGTGCTCACATGTTCTGAAATACAGATCCGTTCCCAGAAAACTCGCATTATCCGCTTTTGCACTTGATTTCCAATAGATTCGAATTTGTTTGAACCAATTGCTGAACGCTTTAGTGTATTGTTTGTGTCCATAGCCTCACATTGGGCTAAGTTGTACAGAAATAGTGAATATAAAAAAAAACATTAAATAATTACAAAAACTGCAATCACAACCGTTTTAAAGAGGCATAATTTAAAATATTTCTTTTGCTTCTCAAACTTGCTGTCAAAGTATTTGGCCACAAAGCATTGCTTGGTGCAAAACTGTCAGTTTAGTTGTCAAATAAATTTGTAAACAAACAAGCTCCTCTATTTGCAAGCACATTGGTAAAATGGTTCGTCTTTCGATTTTATCTTGAAATCTAAAACATATTTCGAGCTGGTTCATCCAGAGTATAATACAGAGCTGTTGGAACTTTAGGACAACAAAATGGAAAACTTTACAGCAGTGGAAAAACTAGAGCCAGAGCAAACAAAAGGCGGCCGCTCGGGTGGGCTTGTGTTGCGTAGAGACAAGGGTGAAGATGATATCGTTTTCAAACAACCGCAAGTATCCTTGCTGGGTCTGGACAAGCTAGCAGCAGCAAGACGCGCACAACAGAAAAAGGCCAGCAAACTGTCGTTTTACGGCCACGATGGGGAGGAGGGGGATGATGGAGCCGAAAGGGCATCGGAAAGTAGAAGAAAGGATCATCATTCGTCTCGAAAGCATCGAGATACGGACGAAAGACGCGATAGGGAAAGCAGTGATCATCGCAAGAGAAGCAAACGGGAGGAAGATGATTATCATCGTTCGCGAAAGTATCGAGAGCGGGCCGTTGAAACTCCTTCGTACAGCGGTGGAGTAAGTGATGTTGCTCGACAGAAGCTGTCCAGCAAGGAAAAAGCGGAGTACGAGGCGTACCGGAAGAAGGGTAGTCTGTACGCTACTTCCAAGGACGTGGATCGAAGGCGCGAAAAGTATCGTACACCAAGCGTCCGTTCAGGATCGGAATCAAGGAGAAGGTATGCGTGTTTGTTTGTTTCTTTGCGTAATAACTATTAAAAATATATTTTTCCCCACTAGCACTTTTTCGAGATACGAACCAAGTACCCCCAGAAGTAGACATCGTTCAAAACAACCGTCCAGTTCGAACTGGACTGACGATGAGGATGAAGATGGAGCCCCCTCTGGGCCACGTTCGTCTTGGGACTTTCCCACACCGAAACCGTTCGCCGGTTCCGAATTCACCGAAGCCGATCGTGAACAATGGAAGGAGGAACAGTTGCGCCTCGATCGTGAATGGTACGGCAGCGATGACGAGCGGCAAATGAACGAATTTTCCGAACTCAATTCGCAGTATCTGCAGCAGCGCGAACAGCAGCAACAGTCACGCAACAATCGACGAATTTCCGCCCAACAGCGCCAGATAAACAAGGACAACGAACTGTGGGAAAAGAATCGGCTGCTCACGTCCGGTGTGGTAATGTCGGTCAACGTGAATGAAGATTTCGACGAGGAGGCATTGGAGCGAGTTCACCTGCTGGTACACCACACCGTGCCCCCCTTTCTGGATGGGCGAATCGTTTTCACCAAACAGCCGGAACCGGTTGTACCGGTACGTGAACCGACGAGCGATATGGCAATTAATGCACGCAAAGGAAGTGCACTGGTGCGTACGTACCGTGAGCTGAAGGAGCGCAAACGGGCGCAAGCTAAACATTGGCAGCTGGGCGGAACCAAGCTTGGTAATATTATGGGCGTTGCGAAGGACAAAGACGAGCAGGATCCGGCCGAAGGGGATGATGAATCGTACGACTCGCGGAAGGATCAAAAGTATGCGGATCACATCGGTGGTGAGAAGGGTGAGTTTGGACCGCGGCGCAAGACCATCCAGCTGCAGCGTAGATCACTACCGGTGTTTGCCGTGCGACAGGATCTGCTGAATATTATCCGCGAGAACTCGATTATCATTATCGTGGGAGAAACGGGCAGCGGTAAGACGACCCAGTTGACGCAATATCTGCACGAGGACGGATACAGTAAACACGGCATGATCGGTTGTACGCAACCGCGTCGTGTAGCGGCCATGTCGGTGGCGAAACGCGTTTCTGACGAAATGGATTGTTCACTCGGACAGGAGGTGGGCTATGCGATTCGGTTCGAGGACTGCACGTCAGAAAAAACGGTCATCAAATACATGACGGATGGTATTTTGCTGCGTGAAAGTTTGCGAGACAAAGAGCTGGATGGATATAGCGTAATCATCATGGACGAAGCGCACGAGCGTTCGCTTTCGACGGATGTGTTGTTTGGATTGTTGCGCGAGATCGTTGCTAAGCGACGCGATCTCAAGTTGATCGTTACTTCCGCCACTATGGATGCGGGTAAGTTTTCAAACTTTTTCGGCAATGTACCAACGTTCACCATACCGGGTCGAACGTTCCCGGTGGATGTGTTCTACGGGAAGAATGTTTGCGAAGACTACGTAGACGGAGCGGTAAAGCAGGTGCTGCAGATCCACCTGCAACCGACCGAAGGTGACATACTGGTGTTTATGCCCGGTCAGGAAGATATCGAGGTGACGTGTGAAGTGTTGGCCGAGCGTTTGGGTGAAATCGACAATGCACCGGCACTGTCCATTCTACCAATCTACTCACAGCTTCCATCAGATCTGCAAGCGAAGATCTTTCATCGTTCGTCGGACGGAACGCGTAAGTGTGTCGTGGCAACGAACATTGCCGAAACATCGCTTACCGTCGACGGTATATCGTACGTGATCGATTCGGGCTACTGCAAGCTGAAAGTGTACAACCCTCGTATCGGTATGGATGCGCTGCAGATTTACCCCATTTCGCAAGCAAACGCTAATCAACGATCCGGACGAGCGGGACGTACCGGGCCCGGGCAAGCATTCCGGTTGTACACCGAGCGGCAATACAAGGACGAGCTGTTGCATCTGACCGTGCCGGAAATTCAGCGTACCAATTTGGCCAATACGGTGCTGCTGCTAAAGTCACTCGGTGTGAGCGATTTGCTGCAGTTCCACTTTATGGATCCACCACCTCAGGATAATATTCTAAATTCGCTGTATCAGCTGTGGATTTTGGGAGCGTTAGATCACACCGGAGCACTTACGCCACTTGGTCGTCAGATGGCCGAATTTCCGCTTGATCCACCCCAGTGTCAGATGCTGATTGTGGCTAATGAGATGGGTTGCAGTGAGGAGATCTTAATCATTGGTGAGTATTTCTACTGTCTGTGAGGAATAAAAATTCATTGCGTTGGTTTGGTTTTCATTTCAGTATCGATGCTGTCAGTGCCATCAATTTTCTATCGGCCCAAGGGTCGTGAGGAGGAGGCGGACAGTGTGAGAGAAAAATTCCAGGTGCCCGAATCGGACCATCTCACGTACCTGAATGTATACCAACAGTGGAAAATGAACAAGTAAGAAGGAAACACTATCCCCCTCTATTTCTGGTTCAGTTGATGAATAATCATTTATTTTTAAGATACTCCGGATCCTGGTGTAATGAGCACTTTATCCACGTGAAGGCAATGCGAAAGGTGCGCGAAGTGCGTCAACAGCTCAAGGACATCTACAGTCAACAGCAACGCCTTACCCTTAAGTCCTGTGGCACCGACTGGGATGTGGTGCGTAAGTGCATCTGCTCCGCATACTTCTACCAAGCGGCCCGCCTCAAGGGCATTGGGGAGTATGTTAATCTACGTACGGGTATGCCATGCCATCTGCACCCCACATCCGCGCTGTACGGACTTGGTACTACACCGGACTATGTCGTGTACCATGAGCTGATAATGACGGCCAAAGAGTACATGCAGTGTGCAACGGCTGTCGATGGTTACTGGCTCGCGGAACTTGGACCAATGTTTTTCTCAGTCAAGGAAACGGGCAAAAGCGGACGGGATAAGCGACGCCAAGCGGTAGAGCACCAGAACGCGATGGAGGTACAGATGCGGGAAGCTCAACAGCAGATGGAACAACGCAAACAGGATGAGGAGAAGCACAAGTTTACCATCAAGCAGGAGATAGTGACACCGGGAGCAACACCTCGTCGTACTCCGGCGAGAATAGGATTGTAGATGAAGTTAGCGTAATTAGCTCGTTGAGAATTGATCTTAATCGTTTGAAAGCATTAAAGTAATAATTGACAACAATCATTTGATATTTTAGAGAATTAATTTAAGTTGTAGAAATGTTTAATTTCCTTATCACATTTAATGAAAATCATACAAACAAAAAGCGATATCTAACTGGCGCTATTCCTTGCGATGTTTTTTGAATTGCGCTTTTCAAATGAAATATTTCAACGCTCTGCACAGTGGTCGGCCAATGCTTAATCTGCGTAGATTATTTGTATATTTCCTTAATGCAAATAACTATACAAATTTGATCCTATATCTTGTAGAATATATAGTTTGTGTATGTAGTTTAATAAAACAAAATATATTTCAACAAACATGCAATACATGTGAATTTTATTTTAACGGCTATTTCAAATTTTCGACGGGATACTATTAGGTAATTCAATAGAAAATGTTCAAATACTTTCGTTTCATTACGTATTTTGTGTTAATAATTATGTAAAGATGCGTTAAATTGGTGATATTTGCATTTATTATATTTTAATCTCGCAACACATTTAAATCAAACGCCATCCGCATGACCGAATGGTGCCAATTTGTGCAACATTGTTATCAATTTGAGAAATGTCAAACGCTACAAACAAAGTGGAATTGTTGTTTTTCTGCCAGTCTTCGTGTACTGAAAACGATTTACAAACATAAATTTGTGGCTATAAAATAAGTTTTGCGTGAAATTTTTGGTAAAATAAGTGTACCAGCAAGCATCGCTGTGTAGCTGTGAAAATAAACTATTCATTCAATTCGTTCTTCAAAAGTTCTCCCACCATTGGTAACATATTGAGTATAGAGAGTGATTTGTTTCGAAAACTCTGCGGTTGTTATCTGGTTGCGTTCCATGTGCATCAAACAGTAACTGTATTTGACAACGTTTAATTACACATCCACAAAACCGGTGCAAAAGAAAGTGAAGTGGTTCCTGTACGATTAGCCGCCGGAATAGCAGACACAGCAGACCGATACGATGGACGATCTCGGTGAGTCATAGCTTTTAAGGAATTGCAACTTCAAAACGTGTTTCAATGCAAGTCATCTTTCTTCCGGAAGCTGCGATACTATCGCCGGTGCGGAAGAAGTTTCAAGTATTTTGTCTCAAATATAAAAAAGTGACTCTTTACCGCGGAACTTGTGGAACATTATCGAGCGTGACAATTTCGTGCACTGAATGATGGGTCTTGCCTAACACGAAACCTTCGCTAGTTCGTGTGAGTCGTAAGGACTGTTCATAAACCATGTACAAACCGACCCTGGTCAGACAGCACCAGCACCGCAGGGGAGGCCTGCTCGAACAAATGCCGTATGCCAAAAATGGAAGGCCAAGCGACGAAAAAACTGGACCGTATAGAGAGATGGAGCCTTGTGCCATATATGGTATCTATCATGAGCAGCGAACCTCCGGGTCCAAATGCTGTGATTTCATGTCTTTCGGCCACTGTTATGTGTGCGCGACATTGACGCAACGTGAGGCTTGGTTTATGTTTGGGCGATTGTAACTGATCGATGAAAGCACCCGCAAACAGACGTGCCGAGCCTTCGCTCGGTGACCACCGTTGGCCGGAAGGATATCTCATCGTTCGGTATCTATTTGATTGGTAAACAAGTTTCGTGCTTGTTTGTGGTACCTTTTTTGGACGAAAGCTATGGTTGGGCGAGTTTTGGTCAAGGTCCAAACGGGCGTTTATGTTGCGCTCGTAATCGATGTGCTAGACTTTGCCATTACTTCAGCAGATAGAAAAGTGCGTCTTTCCTTTCGTACAGCAGGTCCCTCTCGAATGAAATGATAAAACCCTATTGCTGTGCTATTTTTAAACAATCGTCTTAAAGCCCACCATGCTTATCCTTTGCAACGGTCGTGTTAATCCTTGACATAGAACTTCGTGAATGTCGACCGTGAAAGGTTGCTCGTTTGAATTGGGCAGTTGGTTACACGGCCCACCTGCTTAATGCGAGAGAAGGGGTACCATCGTTAACTCTCCTTCGCGATCGCGATCTCGCGGTGATGATCGATTAATGGTGCGAAACGAAAGCAGAGCCTTGTGAGGATAGTGTGATGAGTAAAACATTCGGTAAATTGATTATTGCCGGTGATTAGGTATCGATGGGTTTAACATATTTTTCCTAACATGATTGTACTGGTCATATTATTACATCGCATTCTGTCCCCTTTCGGTTACGTTTTATTCATTTTAACTTTTCTTATAGTGGTTTAGCGCGTTTCATCAATTCTTCAGTTGGTGCTTCTGGTTTAGTGTGTCGAATTTAGGCCATAAACTTTCGATTAACGAAGGTTATGCATGCACTTGAAATGCTTTTTAAGGGAATAGATAAACAGAGGCTCGGTCTCGCACGTTGTAACGCATCGAAGTGTTTATTTTCTCCCACCATGCAATGGCTTTAAATATCTCACGCATATCTTCCACACGTTGGTTGATTGACGCGTGTGATTTAGTGTAAGTCCGTTGGATTTTAGGGTGAATGTGTACTACGGACGATAAAAATGGTTGCATAATATAAAAAATAAACTGTTTTTTATCGCGAGGAGTGTTTATAATGCTGTCCCGGTTTTAGTTTTTTTTTTTTTGTAAAAAATAAATCTTTGAAATGCATTGTTTGATCGCAGTTACTGTTTAAATCGTAAAATATTTTTATTGTAAAGCAGATCTATTACATACACTTCGTGTTTTTTTTCTAAAATAGTAGAATAACAGTGGTGGGTAATTTTATGAATCATCTAGTTCGAATTAAACGATCGATTTAAAGTTAATTAATCTTGCTAATAGAAAAGCAGGGAATGTACGACAATATATTTATCTGTTTTTTAATGTATTGTTTGTATTTTGATTTTTTTTTGAAAATTCTATTAATTACGAAAATGAAATTCAAATATTTATTCAATTTTCCTTTAATGGGATTGTTTGTCATTTAATCTATCTGTTTCATATTCTAGTGTTAGCTGTCCTTTCTTTTACAACACACCAGGTGATAAAACGTGATTATTTGTTTTTAATTGCTTTAATGATGCATACATTATTGCAAGAATATTAAAAATTAGACCTTATTTTGTTTCGAAAACGGCTTATAAAACAACGATGATGGGAACGATGAAACAAAAAAAATCAAGCAAATTATCATAAAAATCTTACACGAAGCTTACAATTTGATTTATACCTTTCCGCGTCTTAACTTACAATCTAATATAATAGACATATTTGCAATTTTCTATTAATTTTTGTTGATGTTTTTTTTTAATTTTTATGCACTTTTTGAGTCAATCTTTGCATACTAGTGGCAAAATTAAAAAAAAAAATATTAACATTAAAAATAATATTTTCAAAAATATCAATTACAACCATTCGAACAATATGTTCCATATTGTTGTCCGCTATAGAGACCTGTACTACTATATCAACTGTTACAAGTCTTCAGAATACGTTTTTTGAAAACAAACTGAACACTCACAACAACAAGAATAGCGCACTATCGTGCAGAGCATTTTTCTGTCCCTCGTTCGTTACGCATTCCAAACCCTGGGCTGCCCCTCAGATCAATTAGTCCATTGAAACACCCAGCCGGGCGAATCGCCAAAAAACTTCCTCCTTTGCCATCCATATGTTTTCCAATCGATCGAGGTTCCTCCGCTCGGGATTCCTACGCACTTTACGGCCATGATCTAATGATGATTTAGACGCCAGCCGGCCGGCACCATCTCTTCAGTGCCGGCCTAAAAATACTTACTTGTCACGGTAGCTAGAACTGTGCACTGCTTGGACATGTTGCATTTCCACTTGCATCTCTCCTCGCGATAGTGCATTGGAGAGTGAAAGCACTGAAAGTGTTTCTTTTTTTTTTTTTGTAAATAAAGCTACCCATCTCTCACTCTCAGGAAAAGAATAGATCGATCGTAGCATAAAACTGGCCGGCATTAGAACCCCATCCAACACCATAAAGACGCTTCATTGT
>KI424644.1:4728-18034 GCA_000473375.1 Anopheles culicifacies | reverse complement strand
AAGAATAAAAATCGTTTAAAGCACTTTGTAAGCATTGAAACCGTCAATTGGATGGTGCTTGCGATAACAATAATTAGAATTTCCTACAGCGTTGAATGATGTTTTATCTTCGTCCGTCCGTCTCGGACGTTGAAAAAAAAATCGATAAGAATAAAACAACAACACGCCCAGTGCAATGAATCTCGCCCGAGAGGCTATTTTCCCCGTGGGCAGCTCGTTGTCGTTCGTCTCTGTGAAGTGAGATAATTAGTGCCGGTGACATCCTGTTTTCTTGATGATGTGTCTCACTCTTCCTTTGCCGCGTTTTTCACTACCACTCCCGGGGTTACGTTACGCTATCTCTCTTTCGTATCCCCTCCATCTGATGGAATGTTAATTAAAAGCTCGCCCAAATCGTTCATTACGCAAACGATCCTTTCGATGCGCAAGGTATTCCGGGGAGTATGGGGCAAGCGTGTGGAAGGGAAAAAATACTGTAATTGCTTCAAATCCTATGAGAACCAGGGCCGAGAAGATGCTCGGTCGGTCCCGTTGTGTGTGTGGCCAGGGACATCTTAAGAATAATTTTGAAATTCTAATGGTGCTAAACTTTTTGTGTTGGTACAAAAAAAGAAAAACTTAAGAAAAGTGAAAAAAAGGAGTAAAAGAAGATCGCTCTTGTTTTTTTGTTGTTTTTGTTTGGCGCTTATGCTTTGCGATGGTCAAACCCATTGTCGAGTCAATAAAAAATTATCCTAATAGCCTTTATTGAGTTTTTGAAAGGGTGAGATAGGGTGCTTTTGTATGTTGTACGTCGGTGCGGTGCTCGGACGCTTATTAGTCCCTCCAGCACGGGCGTGTATTAGGCACGGAGCTCCAACAGGAAGGGAAGTTTTCAAACGGTGTTCATTTAAAGTTGCTAAAGGCCATAAAATGAGCGAAAAAGCCTTATTATTAGGAAAATTTGTCGGTCGCTGTTTTCGCTTCAAAGATGCTCGCCACTCGAACGATGGTAGTGGTTCATAGGCAGCTTAGTCCATACTTAAACTTCTCCTGCCCGAATGGTCCAGGAACGTCGTGCAAGCACCGTATGGTTGGCTGTAAATATAATAAGCTTCAGGCTGCGGTTTTCTTTGGACCGTGTGTGGCAACGTCCTGGACGACGGAAACTCCTTCCAATATATCACGATATCTTACCCGGGTCCTTACCGCCACACTTACACGGGCTCATAAAATAGTACACCCAATTTGGGGCGCCCTTTATACCGAGCGTACTAGAAGTTGTTCTACGCCGTGCAACCGAGAAGGCCCAACGGAACAATGCAATGTACTACAAGCGGTAGGTAAATCAACCGACGACAAAGCGAAGTTGGACGACGTTTGGTAAAACGATAGCAGAGGGGATGATGCATGCAATAAAGTGAACTTGATTCGAGTCCCTGTACCAGTTCAATCGATCCGTTTTTCTGGCCGTTGTGATGTTTAATTAAAATGTAGCACTTTGTTTAGTCGAAGCTGAGATGTTACAGAGACCAGAACCTGTAGACGTGTCCCAGGTTGTAGCGCCATGGGTGAAGTTTTCTATTTGCCCAAGAGTTTGAGTGTTTGAAAGCGGCATTCCTTGCGAGTGGTTGAATGTTTGATTAAGCATAAGACATTTTAATTTATTATATGGATATATTTTAATTCTTCTTCATGGATTAAAAACGATATCGGATATGTTTATATAGAAATGTATACATATTTCTAATCATTATAGGCATAAATAGGCCGGCCTAAGTGACTTTCCTGCACATCTTGAACTTTTACTTAACCTAGAATAGTTATGAATTGGCTTGGAGATATTTTCTTCTTCAAACCAAGTGATAACGCCTAATCTCAATGATTTTCGACTGTATTATATAGATATTTTACAAAAAATATGTATTCTAGATACCCAACGGGCAGGATTTAATTTTGTGTAATTCATTAGACGTTTTCAACGCTATATCTTACACGTTAGCTAAGGTAAATAATTTCAAGAAACGACACCAGGAACAATGTAAACAAATTTAACTTTTTTGGTGTTGAATAAATAGAAGCAAACATTTCGTTTTCCTTTAAAAAAAAGCTCCATAACAATTGGTGAGTTTGGGGCAGAACGACGTGGCGTTAAAATTGACACCCACAATGAAAATGTTTATTTTCTCACCATTAAACCAACCATTCTAGTCGGTAGTGCACACCTGGCCTAGGGGGAGAAGCGAACGGACCCCAGTTTTACAGCCTGTCATTCAATTTCAGCATAATTTTATGGACGAAGCTTTTTGGCCGGGTTTGTGATCGTTTCCTTTTTTTTGCGATTTTTCTGTCCTCACAACGAATCTGCTGAGTTTTTTTTTGTTACCCCGACTCCCTTTACTTTTCAGAAGAAATAACTTTAAAAAAAAGTACGGAGCTGAACAATTTTGCCCACCGGTCGCGCATCGTTATTTGCGGTAAGATGGAGAACGATTTAAGGGAGTGATAAAAATAATGCAATTCTCCCATTTGAATCAGCTACCCACCGCTCGTGCCAAGTGATAAAAGCTTTGTTCGTGTTCGGTTGGAGTGTTTTACGCGTAATCTCGCTGCTTCTGTGGCGGGATGTTTTCTTCACCAGAATCCAAATCGCTTCATTAAGTGATCAGATTGTTCCGGCAGTTTACGAGCAAGGGAAATGGTTTTTCTCCTTATCATGGACTATGCGGATGCTTTGGTTCGTTTTGGGATAGTTATACGGTAACATATAAATTTCTAGTTGCGAATGATACCATAGAAGCAGATTACTCGAAAAATCCCAACTGATTTTTTAGTTAAATTTGTTAAGGTGTAGAATTTAAAAATTATATAAAATAATAACTGATACTTGTTTGCTGCCAAAAGTACAGTATGAATATAAAAAGCAGAATTTTAAATATGTTGTCATGTGCATTTTCCGTGAATGAATAAAATATAGATAAGAGCTAATGATGGGTTTGTGATAATTATTAGTCCAGTATCAATTTTATTCTGAATGTTGTCATATCAAATACATTGATTGCGAGACGATGGAACTATCTGACTGTATATTAGTTTACTAGTTAAAAAGTGAATAAATAAAGTTAATTTGTTAACAAACTAATAATCATTTGGTTCACGGGTGTCCGTTAACCATCGAGGATTTCTTTAAATCCTGTTCTTTATAAGGGGCCATGTTGGTTCATGCTTTGTTGGCCGCAAAACATATTGTTCGAACAATGATATTTCAATTTAAATTTTTCATTGGAAAGTTTTCTTTCAATAATTGCATTTTAATCTCAGGGACTGGTCACAAATGTTGTAAATTTTATAAAAAATTCTATCGATAAATAAAACAAAAAATTATTACGTACTATTGCGCACAATTCAATCACGATTTATGATCCTCGGTAATTGAAACTAGTGGACTAAAAACCTCTGAAACTTAAATTAATCATTCCAGCGTTTAACTGATGTAAAAAAAAATAATATGAATATGTTAACGCCATCGGTCTTCATTGAAATAATGTGTTCAGGAAATGTGATGACGCCACGATTTATTCCGCTACCATTGTTCAACTCGTTGCAGTTTAAATGGGCAATGACAAACAAGAGAATAAAATTGCTTTATTTGTTGGACGTTTTAAAAAACGATTTCCTCATAAACACTTTCGATTTCTTGAGGTTATGAGTTCTCAGTATTGCATCATTGCTCGTGCCTCGGCAGCTTGTGGTTCACTAGTAAAAAAAAAAAATACTTCGGTTGTACACAGTCACTTATCGCTCCTTGTGCGATAAAAAAAAACATACACAACAACCGTACAAGGAATGCAAGTGTCAAATAAAAGTATACTCACTACAATCAATGGGCCATCATCTTTGAATGTCTTGTCTATGGCCTCTCAACAATACTCTAGACATATACTCTAGTGTAAATATGTGTCGAGCAATCGACTTACAGCCACAATAGTAACCGTCAATTCAATGAATGGATGGAAATGATGTCCTTGAATATCTCAGTTGTGAGTAACTGAGGATGTGCATGAAAGTTTGATGTTTGTATGGTACGCTCATAAGAAATTAAATAAAAACAGAATAAATTGATTCACTTTGTCACAAAATATCATCCTGAAAGAACTTAAATGATTGTTTTAAGCCGATGAAGGGTTGGAATTAACCATGCATATTTAAACTATGTGAAGTAATGCATACGAAATAGTTGATAAATGCATGAAAGAGACATAAATTTTGGGAGAGGACGATTGTACGACAACAATAGCAGTCTAGAAGCTTAATAAATATACATTTTTGTAATGAAGGCGAGCATTTCAAAGTAAACAATTATCCGTTACTCAACATCAATATTGCATTCCAAAATAGGATATCCTTAGAAGATTTAGATATTTATATGGTTAGTCGTTTACTAAGAGCGTTTGTAAAATATTTCAAACCAGCAATTCATTATTTTGATCTGTGGTAGTGCTGCTACTGATGCTTTTGAAAAGATGCTTCAAGCCACATTCACTTGTCCCATAGAAATGCTACACGCTGTATAATGGCGTTCGGTGAGTGCACGAGAGTACGGCAAACAAGGGTTAAGCCTCTTAGTGTCGTACATTGAATTTAGCACTTTTCCATTATTAGTTATTCTATGAATAAACAATAGTTCCGCTCATTGCTCGCTACCACTCGTTGCCGGCCCACTGCAAGGCTCCATTCCGTTGCACATTGTTCTAGCTTCTCGGCCTGCCCGTACGTCGATGGCGCTTGCACTGCAATGGGTCGCTTTGTAAACATATTGAAGCATATCATAGTTCACCGACCGAGTCGATCCGGAAGTCGATCTTTTCCTAGTAAAAAGCACCGTGCAGCACAATAAGGTTTTGTTTGTTTTGTTGGCTGTCGTATGGCTGCCTAAAGTTTGCCATGCTTCGTTCACAGTGCGTTGAATTGTTGAGCCGTTTCTGCACAAATTAGTTGGTTCGATTTAGCTACGGTGAAGTGTTTAACGACAAAGAGGTTGTCTGCTCCTACCAGAAATTGAATAAATTTAGTTTGGGTTAATTTAGGGAGGATGAAAATAGCAAAAAAAAATATTTGAACTGAGATTAACTCTATATGACAAGAGAGCAATTTAAGAAAACTTTCCACGTCATTTTAAAAACAGCTAATTGTATAACGTTCTGCTGTGAGCGAGAACTTATAATATTTGAATATCATCATGTTAACATCCATAATGTCACAGAACTTTACAATCCTTTTTCATAAACAGCTAATAAAAATTGTTCACAATCACAATTCCATTGTTGCAAATATGTACATTAAATTTGCATAGTTGTTAGCTTATGCAACAGTACCAGACGAGTGATCGTATGGTTCCGAAGAATCACGTTATAACTTTGAAGGAGTTTTACTTTTAAATTTCATGTATCTGAGTTGCAGCATCAAAACCATGGTGACATTTCGTAGATGCATCAAACATTGCCGTCATTGTGCGTCACACCGGATGGCAAGATAGAATAACCGTGAAACGATGTTTGTGACACCAAGCGCTGTAACAGGGTTTATCGACATGCTCGTCACAGACGTTCTTCACAGGTTTCCCGCAGTGGGAAGTAAACTCGTTACGGCGTCGCAACGCGCATCACTTATTAGGAAACCGAAATTTTCATTCTTTCTACCGTGAGGCTTCAAACTTCTCGAATGATGCTTCACCAGGTTGTTTGCTGCAACCGGTGCTCTATGTGCCGTAATCTTGACGGTTATTTTTAGTTAGCTTTGCTGGGCTTCTTTCATGCTCGATTGCTGTACATGCTGTCGGTGTTGTAATGCATGTAAGGTACGTACGGCGCAGTGTACACCGTGCATGCTCGAATGTTTGACTTTTGGTTTAAAGTTATTTCATAATGGATGTATTATTTTCTCAAACGCCGGGAAAAATAGCAATATAATGGTGGATAGGTACGATGACATTGTCTGCTTTGGAATTGTTATAATCTATGTCGAAATATTCGGCGAGTGGTTTTAATAAACAGCCTATTTGCCATTTGGTTTAGAAGGGTGCTTTTGTAGTTTCGATAAGATTAAATTCCGGGTTTTACACGTTGACTTTAAATGTTAGCTGAATATTTAAACTTTGTAAAATAAGTGAAATGCGCTATTTATATCCCCCCTGTCTCCTTCTAACTTCGAATCCCTCCTCTTACCTGTTTTTAGTAGCATTAATTCAAGTAAGAGGACTCTCATCGTACGTTTGTTTGCAAACTATATGATAAATACTGTGATAAATGCAACAATAATTGTATGTTCTTTGTATACACTGTACGTCATTCCTCTGTATTTCCTTTCAAACTTTTTGTCAACCTGTATTTTAGTTTATTTAAAATAAATATTTTACAAAAAGTTTTATTTGAAGAAATTTCAAATTCAATTACTCTACAGTAAATTGTCTGTTGTTCTTTACGGATTTTTGCTAAACCCTTAAAATTGTCAATTGGAATAAAAGTTATTTGTTTTTCTCATCTAATTACAAATCCAGTAAAAACGAGGACAACAGTAGGACGATCATTTGCTTGTTGAAGAAACATGAGTTCATAAATTGAACGTCTGACAGTTTTTATGTTTTCCACGACAAAGACTGGCCCCCCAGAAAAATGCCAAAATTGAGCGCCATTTTCTGCTTAATTCACGTCCAATCCATTCCAAAACCTTTTGTGCGAAACAAATACTTTTCGTAACATAGCTACAGGATCACCAGTAATATTATAAATTATCGGCAATACGGCTAAGCTGTTCGTTCCGAATCAAAAAGGTAAAAGTTTTTTTTAATGAAACAGAGATTTTAAAACATATTTTTGATTCATTAGATACGAAAATTGAATAATAAACATTTGAACATTATTCATTTTTCTTTATCATTTATGAGTTTTCCTATCATAAGTAATATGCATCTTTGATATCATCCTTGGAATTGGTATTTACAGTAATAAATGTGCTAGGAAATTAGGAATTCCATAGGATAATTTAAAGAAATTTCAGACATCTCTTAGGATAAAAAACATTTCACATAAAGTAACAAATTCTGTTGACACATTTCATTGGCTTTTGAAACTTTTTAATAATGTAGCAATGTTAGTTTTGAAAGTTTTAGTAATTAATTATCTCATATCTATTGAATTCGAACAATCATAATTATAAAGTATCATAATTTCTCTAAGAATTAAAATGATTGAACTCATTCTTTTCATTTATGAAGCATAATGTCCTGTAACTGGCTCATTTGAACCTTTACGCGCTTATTAACCCCTCAATGGTCTATTAACCCATCGCACATTTTCGACGACCGAACGAAAGTAAATTATACTGAAGCATCAATTAAAATGAAATAGGCTTGACGGCTTGTTGCTGCAAAGTATGACCCCACCGAAGGTATGAATCGTTTCGGCGAAATCAGTACGAAACCCGTGACACTGGAAGGGTTCACGAGATATGCTTTATGGGGGGGGCCACAGAAAAAAAAAACATTTGACACAGTGGTAAACGAAGTGCGCCATGGGAAACGCATTTTCGATGCTTTTCATCAGTACCAGCGCTATCCGACAATGATAGAGCAATCATTGTTTTCGAAGGAAATAAATTGGTGAATAACAATGGCGCTGTCCGGAATTACCCTCTACCGGGGCCTCGAGCATTCCCCGACCTATCGGAATCGTTCAGACGGGCGGAGTATCACTTTGCGCGGAAGGTTGTTAAGTTCTGGCCTTTCCCGGCTAATGGCGTGGGTAGGGTGGAGCCACCGTTTTAAGCCGCCTACTACCCGTTTCCCCGGTTTCCGCGCGCGAGAGTCATTTAGGAGTGAAATTATGTGCACCATGGCGATAAAATCACGGACCATGATACCACGGGTGCCGTGCCACCGCCAGCCGAATGTTGAATTGTTGAAGCTTTTGAATAATGGAACGAAATTTAATTAATGGAAAACGATTTCCAACACAACCCACCCGGAAGACGCCCCCATTGCAGCAGCAGCCGGCTGAATGCCGATCGTCGTACTTCATCAGACGAATGCAAGGATCAGGGCCGAAAATCGTGTTTTTTTCCAACATGGAATTGTTCTGTATGTGTGTTTATGTGCGCGTTCGTGCCTGGTAGTGTTCGATCCGTCTCGTCTGCTGCATAATTTTTCTCGCCGTTTGCAAAATTATTCCACGAAATCGTTTGAGCGGTTTCGTGCCACTTTTTCGCTACGGTAGCACAAGTTTTATTTTGTCCGTTTGTAAACACTTTTGCAGCATCGGTACGACGGGGTTTTTGCATTATTCGGGCATCGTTCAAAGCATTCGCGGAAGCGCAACATCGCCATTTGCTTTTGAACGGGTGGGGGGGTTTATTTGGGATGGAAAACATGCTCCACCCCAGGGAGGTTGCATCGCAAAAATATAAACATTATCTTGTTGTATACTTTGATTCATTTTGTTTTGTCGTGGCTTCTATTTTTATGCTGCCCGGTGCAACCTGCATTACTGCCGTATTTTTTTTGTTTTCGCATATCGACCGGAAAAAATAAATGCCGCACAGATCCGGACGGAAATTCTATCGATGCATGATGCATTGCAGTGCTACGGTACGCATGAATGCGTACCGGCAGTGAAAATGCAATTCAATTGCGAGAACCGAACGGCCCAATGGCCGAAGTCATAACGTCGTGCTCGTGGCAGACCGGCGGAGCAGACGATTGAAGTGGCCTGCAAAAGGAAGCATTGAATTTATTCATTGTCACCATTTATGATAATGAAAGGATACTAAATTAAAAAACGCGCAGTGCATTCAAATGCAGCACACGGCAAGTGAGGTGATAGCGATGTGTGTCAATATCATGGGGACTGCCAGCTATCTTTCCCTGCAGCAGTGGGTGTTTATCGTTGTAGCGTGTGCATTGTTAGATCGGGCGAGTGGTAGTCAATTGATAATTGAAATAAAATGTTAACATGTTGAAACTGAATCGTCATTTCTATAACATTGATTCAATTTGACAAATAGGGTTATAAAAAGCTCATTTCAGTTTTAATTTTGTGAAAACCATTTTAAATAGATTTATATTTGTCGATAGCTAATGAAATGACCTGAACACTTTGGAAGGGTACACTTGATGGAGAACAAAATCCAAAGAATACGAATGATATTCTTCGAATAGAAAACTCACTTCCTCGTGAAATTTAGTATTTTCTACACTTAGCTATGCTGTCAATTAAGGACGAGCATTTGCTAACATAAAAAAACTATTGATTTTTGAATAAATTTATGACACATTTGTTGATATTTTTGAGCGCTAGATTTTCAAATGGAGATGAAATTCGAAGAATCGCACAGTGCTTAAATATATTTTTATTTAACCTTCCTTATTTTTATTTTTCTTGTTAAATTTGTATTTAACTTTATCGCATTTTTTCATATTATCATCTGAAAATGTATAGCTTTGTATAATGTCCCTGCCTCTGTGCCAAATCTAAGGCATGCTCTTTTGTTAAGGTGAATTTCGCTTGTTTGAGAGTATTTGTGATTATGGGTGGTAAACTTCTATTAGTAAACCTATAATAAATTTTTATAGTTTAGACTTATTGTAAATACAAAGAAGTGGTTGGGATAACTCACTGCAATTAACAATAGTACGTAAATATTGTGGCAAGCTCAGCCGTGAAAACCGAGCATGGCTGCCTCAGTTTTAAGAAGGCTTCGGTAATCTCGCTCAAGCCTCCAAAGCAAGTACCCTCCTCAGAGGATAATCAGTCGGTGTAATATTGGTACGTTGTAACAATAAGGTGGTACTTGTTTTATCAGCGTCATCCTTCAGCACGGTAGCCATACAGCGCATTGAGCCGAACCAACCAGCACTGGAACGTGGTTGAACTAAGCGCAAAGTGTTCCTAGTTGTAAGTGTTTGCGAGAGTGCGTAAATATTGATGGAGGTAGATCAGCTCTGCAATTCAGAGGCACTGTGCTTTTTGTTTATTTAAGGAAAAATAATTAACTCCTAATAGACGGCACTTTACAGTATATTTTAAAAACTTGCACAAGCCGAGCTATATGCATAATTGCAGTGTGGCTCCTACAATGGCGCTCACTCCAATACCAAACGGACGACGGTGCAGCAGACTGCATTTAGGGACTCTTTATTTGTCTTAAAGAGAATAGGCTAAGTAAAAGGTTTCTTCTTGTGACAACGTCATCCATGTGCATGTTGAATGCCAAATTCACTTCAAGAAGTACATTAAATATTTAATTGGTTTAGAAGTATACTTCTGACAGAGTTTTTTCTTCTAAATTTGAATCACAAAAAACAGTTTCAATGAAAATTGAAACAAATTTGCGAGATTTCAAATAACTGCTTATAGGATTCTTAAAAACGAAATTAAAAAATGATACCATCTCATGACTTGTGGAAAGGTTGAAGCCGATTGTATGTTGCTTCTACCTTTCACGAAATAAAAAAATGTATAAATATTTACTGCAATTGTGCGTCAGCTCTGTTAAAACTGCTAAATTCACCATTCCAACTCTTCAAAGCAAAATAAAGATTTAAAAATCACAATTGAGCCCGAAAACCTGCCTTCATCACGTTGTTTTGCCAGCAGTTCTCATTATAGTTTTCACTTAACCCATAGCTGACAGATGTTTCAAACTTTCTATTTGTTGGCCAATTGGTTAAAGCAACACTATTGCTTGACACCACACGTACACACACTCACACATAAACGCCGAGCGTTGAAGTCATTTTTCTTAATTAGGCAGCATTAACACCTAACCGAAACTCACTCCACACAGAGAACCAAACAAAGCATCCGTATTCTCCCTAGGGCGTTCGGTTGGTATAAAGACGTGGCCAGCTGGTAGAAAGGCTTACGGTTAAGTAGCGTACATGCTACGAACATGATGAAATTACTTGCCGCCCGTTCCTGTGGTGCTGCGGTACTACCAGTTGCCCGACTAAATCCAAACTTCCTGCAGCTGCTGCCGACGTTGGCGCGAGGCAGCTTCACGGTCGCCAACGACTACAAATCCTCCGTAAGCCGTAAGGATCCGGTAACTTCCCTTTGCCCGTTCCTGCTCTCCATCCCATTGGTATGCCGCAAAAATAGCGCCAATATTAGCGCATGAGCTTTTCATAATAAATTATCATTATTGTTCTGAATGATTTATCACTATTTAAATTTCTGTCACACTTCTCTCCGGAGCTGAAGGCATCCGGAGGGTGTGGATCTTCGTTTGCGCGTCATGCTGGGGCGTGTTTTTGCCTCAACGATGCAACACGGTACGGATGAACCCGGAACCGAGCAGGATCGCTTCCGGGTGAGGTGATCGTTGGAAAATCGTGCCATCGTTCTGTCCGTCAGTTTTCACTTTTTCACTTTCAACTTCACGCGATGGAAGCTTCCCGACTCGCACACGGAAATGGAAGCGAACCTGCCAGCGGTCGTATAGAATGCAAAGTGCAATATTACCAGTTGCAGCACTGCAGGAACTTTACGATTTTTCCGAGCTGTCGGATGTCGGACCGAAACCGGGCGGGATCGGTGGACGACATGACGGGAGCGGGAAAAATAGAAGCTAGCGCAATTGTAAAGCGGGAGAAATGTTTTCCACGACAAAAGATGCCCGAAGGATGGTGGGTGGTGAAATAGTAAGTGAAATATTCGCTTCATAGACATGATGAACTCCCTTTGGTGTATTTTTTTTTCGTTCTTTCCACTGACTGTGACCCTTTCGTCTATCCGTGTTTCTATTTTCATATTCTTATTAATTTTTCTTCCTTCACTGCTGTCTATCGCTGGTGCTTTGCCTCATATGCGTCTGCCACACTCTCTAATTCAGACGGTTGCTTACCCATCCTCATGGAAACACATAAATATCCGGATGGCGTTGCAAAGAAAGCTAAACGACAGGATTCGGAACGGTAACGGAAGCGGTCTTTGGAGATCGTAAATCATCAAGCTTAAGACAGTGGAAACCTGCCCGAAGTAACGAGCCAGCTGGCCGGATGCATCCCTGGTCGGATGCATTCACAGAAAGCAGCAGTTTCTTCGTTTTGCAGAAGACATGAATTTCTGTTATTACGATGCGTTTTTTTTCGCACTGAGACTTCATGCTTCTTCAGAAGTAAGAGAGAAAATGAACTATTTTATTTTACTGCTAGATAGCTGAACTTCAGAGTGCACCGGTAGCGCACAGGGTTGGGTTGTAGTGGTTAGATTTTTAGTGCTGTTTTGGTGTGTTTTCATCCCCCATTTTACCGCTGACGGTTCGTGTGTTTGATCTCGCTTGCTGCACCAGATGGCCCGTAGCCATGTTGAACGTGTAGTACCCCGATTGCAAACCTCCAAACGGATGGAACACGGTACGGACACTAAACTGTAACACGGAACCATCAATTACTCGCCGGACCGCCTGAAGGACGCTGTGCACTGTTCGTCATGAAAGGCAGGAAGCGACGTGTCAAGGAGGCGTGAATGTGACAAGTTTGATCCGGGATTAACAATCTGTGAAGATTTGCACTGCTGCTCGGTTGCAAATGGATCCACTGACGAGGTTAGGTAACAAATGGTAATATTCGGCATGCAGGAATCGTGTACCGTGCAATTGTACATCGACTACATTTCCACTCTAGGGAGGGAGGGTAGGTGGTTGGGATAGTAAGAGTGGAAGAGAAAGCATCTAAATAAAGACCGGTCGGATTGTTGCTCGCTGGTGCATACTGTCCGTCAACTTTATGTGTTGTCGCATATTGTCCTGCAGCATAACCACAATTTCATTGTACGACTATTTGCGGATGTTACGAATCGCACATGTGTTGTGTTTAATTGTTCTCATTTAGTACGAGAATTTAATTATATTGTAAGTATTTTCAGCTTAACTTTTCAGAGTACAGATTAATTCTTGTTAAAAATAATAAAAAGTATTATTGAAAACATGAAGAATAAAATACATGCAATCCAGTGTGTTTAGATTTCTTGATACATTGCATTTAGGATATGGACACTGCAAATGGAACTGGTTTTAGAGATTATCGTAAGGGTTTGGAACCATTCTGAAGAATACCCCAGTGCCTCTTCTTATTTAGCCAGCCAGCCATGCATCAAAAGTTAAATATCATGTTTTTATTTGTTGGGTTTTACCTATTTTGAAATTTAACCCTTGATTGTTTTTATTGTAGTCTATGCTACATAAGGATCTTTATGAAATTTAAAGAACAAGTACAAGTGCTACTAAATTGTCTTCCTGTTTTCATCACTTGACCTTTTCGTGAAATGTTTTT